>BMAO01017555.1:0-57032 GCA_019973975.1 Trichonephila clavata
CTAACCACACCATCCACTTGGCTCATCAACCGTAATTTTTATATACTCGTGAATTAGTTTTATTTTCTATCAAACTGCTTAGTTTTAAAAATAAAAAAAATATTTTATCCCTTAAAATTTAATTTTTTATTTCAATCTGATTCAATATGTTTTGTATCGGCACTGATTTTTAAAGAAAAGTTGTAGATTTTTTTTAAAAATAAGCTATATGTGTTATTTTAATTTTTATTCGGTTTATAGACTTCCTTTTTCTCAAATGTATGAAGTTATGATTTATTAACATGTTTAAAGTCAGTCAGACATATTTTCTAGTTATCTGGCGCCATTCCAGGCATTATTTTTATGGTTATTATAGTGTCAAAAGATATATAACTTCTAAAAGAAGAATAAGAAAACTTTCTGTACCATTCCGATAATATATATTACACTAGCAATGCTATAATTTTAAATCCTAGCTATTGCTCCTAAATGCGTATAACCCCAAGCAAATAATATATTTAGTTAACTGAAAGAATTTTTTAGTTTTATTATTAACTTAACTATAAGTGGAACAATTTACGTCAGAATGTACAAATTGATTTATAAAAGAAAATAAATTTAATATGAATGCTAATTTGGAAGTAATTTGTTCTTATTTTCAGTTCTGGAACACAATATATACTTTTATATTTATTAGATTTTTGCAGATTTAATTTTAAAAGATTTAAGATTAAACTTTTGGAAGATTTAAATGACACTAGCATTTCATAAGAGATGCTTATATTGAAATTATTTTTTTGCAATGATATTGTATGAACTATTTTAATATCATGCAAATCATATTCAAATCTAAATGGATATATTATTTATTTTTAATACGAAAGAGAATCAAAATTTAAATGAGATCAAAAGTAAAAAGGAAGAGTTTTCGAAATAAAACGTACTAATGGTTTAAGAAATAGTAAGCATATATTACTTCTAAATTTTGCAAGAGAAAAAAAATGTAATTCAAATATTAGATTCTTTAAAATAAATAAATAAAGCACATTTCAAATCTAATTTTATAAAAAATATTTCATCATTTACAAAATAAAAGAAAAGTTCCTCAGTAATAAAATATTTTAATGTATTTTGTAAAATTTAATTTTGAATATTAAAGACCCAACACATTCAAAGATTTTGAAAATGATTGATCAGGAATATCTTTAAGTAAAATAGCATGTGTTATTTTATGTAAAAGAATAATTATAAGTAGTGAGGTATTTTACAAATTACTATGTGGTAATAAGAAATGTAAAAATCCTTTTTCAGAAAAAAATTATATTTTTAAAGCTATGAAATACAGAAGGAGAGGTAAAAAGTGGGAGCATGCCATTTTTTTCTTAGGAAAATCAAATATATATATATCATATATATATATATATATATATATATATATGCATATAAAAATCAGTGAAATAAAAACATTCACAAGAAAATGAACTTTAATAAAAAATTTAGATGTTCCAAAATCCTTACAGGATTCAATTTTAAACTTTGGTTTTTGATCAACAGCCTGAAGAAGGTCTACTTTTTTCAACCGAATTTGCAGTTTGGTTTACCCCTGAGCTCTTGCCATTGTGCTCGAAAAAAAATTCATCTAGAATAAGAGGGAAAATGGCGGAATAAACTCGCTGATTTTTAATAACACTTCCGAATTCGAAAGCCATCTGATGAGAGATGAAATGTTTTGTGACACATTTGTAGGAGTGGATGGTGAAAACTTAGTTAAAAAGAAAACTGCCTCGTGTCAATAGGCTATACCGAAGCTATTTCAAAGCCAAGTTTGCTTCTTTTCTGCGAAACATGTGAAACCACCTCCTTTTAATTTCACACCCCTCCTAAATCTCGTCTCCCAGAAGGGAAATATTTTCGTGTTAAACTATTTTCCTTTTGTGGTTATAGAAAAAAATGTAAAGTAACATAAAAAATACGTAGTGAAATACATAGTAGTTTTTCAGGACCAGTGTATTATTTCGTAATAACCAATTTTTCGCTTTAAGCTTTTTCTCGTTAAACGTATTTCCTTGTACGTGAACTTTGATTAGAAGACAGAGAGGGGATGGTATTTTTTGTGGGTATATTGAATTAATTGTTAATTCTATTAAAATGTTAATTCTATTAAATTCGGAAGTTCTATTCATGGATCATATTCTACTCATATTTTACAAGGAGATAATTGTGCCATAGGGACAACATACTAAAAATTGTTGTTTTGAGACGCTATATTTCTTATCCTGATACTTGAAAAGAGAATAGGTTGTTATATCTTTAATTTGTTATTGCTAGGTAAAATTTTCTATTCATATTTAAAAAGATTAAAAATTTTAATCAATACATTAATAAATGCAGCATCGGTAATTATTTATAAAGCCCCAGTTGTTTTCTTAGCATCAAGTACTTAACGAATACGAACACATTTTCTTTCTTCTGATTTTCTTGCTTTTCTTTAGGATTTTTTTTATCTATAGTTTTGGATAGGGTTTTTGGTTAGACTTTTTTAATAGCTAAAAAAAAAAAAAAACCCTAAAAATTATTTGAATTAACATAAGAATCTTTTCAGTGAATTTATTCTTCCGTAGTAACCCACGATATATCTGCACAAATTTAATTAGAACCTAAATTGAGATTTGCAAATTCAGTGGACATTTATATAAAAAAAAAAAAGAATGCAGTGAAAATCAATTAACACCGAAACCGAAGGGGGCTTGAAATATTTTTTCGTGTAAAAGGATATTGAAAAAAAACCCGTACATTTAACAAAATTAAGTTTATTAAAGAATATTTAGCTTACATACAAACACACCTATATAGTATATATATATATATATATATACATGTATTTAATAAAAATCCATGGAAAAACATTCACAAGAGCTGTATGAAATTCAACACAAAATGTTAAAGTTTTTTGAAAAACAGAACATTTGTTGAGTTTTTGGAAAAGAATCAGATATTTTTCTTTGCATTGTATATTTTAGCCTCAAATTGTCAATAAATTGCTCGATATCCTCCGTTTTTTTTAATTCATTTCATCAATAAATTCGCGTCTAAATATCTACGAAAGACGTTCCTTATTTTAGATGACGTCGCAACAGGAGCTGCATTATTTATTTCATTTTCATCGTCTGAATCTGCATGAGTGATACTTTTTTAGCTTTGAACAAACTTCAACATTTTTTTGTCTCCCATAATTGAGGCTGTACACACATTAGCATCATCTACTGCAACGAATTATTCTGATAATGGACTTACACTTTTAATTTTCTGTATTTTTTCATTCCCAGAAAGGAAATATTTTCGTGTTAAATGATTTTTATTTAATGGTAAGAGAATAAATACATGAAAATACATAGTAGTTTGTCGGGATCGTTGTATTATTCCGCGTTTACCAACATTTCGTCTTAAGCGTTTTTTGTTGTTGTTGTTAAGCATATTTCATTGTATATAATACAACAACCTCTTGCGTTTGTTTTTATGAAATTAGAAAAATCAAAAATTTTGAAGAAATAAATGATTTAGGACATGCTAATTTGTTTAAAAATTGCAATGGATCAATCCGAGTGTTTGATATATCATGCTGAATAAGATTAAAAATTTAATTCAAATCATTGATATGATTGTTTTCAAAATTTAAGTAACTTAAAAACATTAATAGCAGTTTAAAATCTTCATACGCCTTAGAAAAAATCAAAGTTGTTTTAATTTGTTACTGAAGTTAAAAAAAGGAAAAGAAAATCAACACTAAAATATAAATTATAGAGGAATTTTTTTATTTTGTAAAAAAAAAAGTTTGTAAATGAACTCAATTTTTTTATAATGACCTGAAATCATTAAATATTAAATAGATCGGAAAATTCAGGATATAATAATTGTACAAAACATGAATATTTAAAGATGCAATGAAAATTGCTCTAATTCAGTACTTTTAAAGGTATAAGTTTTAAAGACTAGCATACAAAATAGGGCTATTTCAGTAATTGTTTCGAGGGGGGGGGGAGAATTCGAAGCTAATCCATCTTCTACAAGAACCTTAAGATTTAGAGACAATATTGATCTTATATTGCATTTAAGATTGATATAGATCATAGTACTTATTCTAGGATATTTATAAGCATTAAATGCTGAATATGTTTGTAGTTCTTAAATCGATCATTTCTGTACCATTTTAAATATGATAAGTGACAGAGTCCGTTTTGAACGGACTGTCCTATACATACGAGTTCAGGTGTCCGAAATGACTGCGGACATAAAATTCCCTCGGAAATATCCGGCTTGTGTGAAGTCTATCTTGATGAAAACATGGGCGGTTTATGAAGGCATATATCATAGAAAGCCTAATACAAATATTTATTAACAACAAAAAATTAACAAGTTCACACTACAGTGAAACGCTGGAGTGATATTCAATTCCTAGATTATCCTGATACTCAAATTAACATTCATTCTACTTCAGATTATATTCTACTAAGTAATCTCAGCTATCAGAATTGAAAAGGAGACGAACTTTACTAACGTCAGGTCGGTACTAAATCTAATCTCTTGATTCTTTATGATTAATAATATAATATATCCATACGCGCTAAGCTCGCTGAAGAGATCGTGGTGATACTTAGATTTAATTTGCATTCTTCTCTATTCTTTCTTACTAATCTAGACTTATATAGTCGAACTCATTAGCATTCACTGTCTCGTGTTTTTCCGAGGAGGCTGAGAAATAGATAACTGCTGGCCCAAATTTCCAAGAGGATTAATGGAAGATGACGCGGATAGACCCGTACAAGCTGTTCGGAAAGCTGTATTAAAACTTGAAGGTAAGACTGTATTGACAGTTGAAGCTGCAAAAGAAATCAATCAACTAAAAGACAATTTGACTCAGAAACAGACCAATCAGTCGCTGCCATTTATGGTCGTCAATAATTGGTGAAATCAAAAGATAATGGTACTTAATAGGTGAAGAGTTTGTGAAAAGGAGGCTACACAATTTTATAAATTAAGCCGTGAATGTCTGGAGCAGTGAACTTGCTTTCTTATCAAAGTAATGGAGATATTTTATTGGCAATTAAAAAAAGTTCCCCGCATGGGAAGACGTTCAAAAATCTCCGATGTATTAATTGAAAAGGAGTATATTGACTGTAATAAAGATACAGAAGTTTTTGACAAATTTTCATTAATTTCTAACTACATTACATCTCAAAAAGTAACCGAATAAAAATTATCTAAATGTTTCCACGGAAACTCGTTGGGTGGAAGTATTCAAACACTTTCACGCCAACAATCTACAGCATGAAAACTTTTCTATTGTATTTGAATATATTTTAAGTTTGCCTGCTACAAATGCTCCAGTAGAAAGAGTATTTTCTATGATGACAAATTGTGACATCTGAGAAAACCAGCACTAATTTCAGTTCTAAGGATGTTGATAATATTAAGGTGAATATAAAAAAACGTTCCAGAGTTTATTCTTACTTAAAATCTTCACCAGCTATATTAAAGCAAATTTTCTCTGATAAATATAATATAACTAAACATTGGGTATATTTTTTAATTCGTACTTTTAAGCTAACTTTTCTGATAAATAACTTTAAAAAGTGGGTTTTTTTCAATGTATACCCGTTATTGACTAACAAATATGTCCGTTTGATCAAAGAATAAATGTCACGTTATATATACATGAATTACTATGTGTTCATTCAGATGTTATTAGTCTAAAATAAATGTTCTCTGGAGATCCAATTACACATGTTAAAATATGTCTGAGACATGACTTAGTCGTTTCCTTATTTTTGGTTTCTGGATTAAATGTTTGCCAAGGTAACTTGTATATATATATATATAAATTGAAACTCAGATCAGATATTATAATTATCAAAAATATGTATTAATTATTGAAAGAAATATATATGGGGGAAGTGCTTTATATAAACCAGTTACGCCAGTGTTTTTCAAACCTAAGGATGCGTGATAACTCTATAAGGAAGGCACGAGTATATCAAAAAATAGTAAACAAAAGATTTAAAAAATTATTACTTTACTGAAAGGAACAAAACATAATAAAAAATAAAATACACATTTACACTGATATAATACACTTATAAATGTATCAGTACTGCACAATGTGTTTCATAATTAATTTAACAGTGCTAAGTTAAGAACAAGTTTAATAATTATATACCATTGATCCTAAGGATAGATCGTAAAATTATATACAAAACTAGATACTTATTTTGATAATTTGTACTGTTTATAATTAAAATTGTATTGTATATTTGCGTCAAAGTATATTATTATTGAATTCAATACATTTTTATTGTATGAAGGGGGGCGCAATGAAAATTATGATTGAAAATTGGGTCGCAAGTATAGAAAGTTTGAGAAGCACTGAGTTACGCATAAATTTTAAACTAATAAATGTTACAGAAATTAAATATTGACTTCTTAAAAATTGGTATGTTTCTTCATGATTCAGTTACTGACAATGGATTAAAAAAATGATGATTATAAAAAATTCTATCAATATTGCCTGGATTACACAACTATCCAATTATATTATTTTTAAATATATTTCAATATTATTTTAGCCTTTGTTATTTTAGCCTTTATTATTATTATACCTTATACACTTAGTTTAGTTACAAAAAAACTATCTATGTGGTGTGTCTGCATCAACACTGAACACATCATTAAGCGCGCAGGCTCCAACTTGGGCATATATCGTCTTACAAAAAAATGTATTGGTTTGCAGGAATACACGAATCTTAGTTTTTCTTGTTAATTATTTTTGAAATGTTCTTCCAAAAATAATTCTAATAGTGAAAGACCTATTTTCAGTATTCATACATTCATTTTATTTTTACTATTCTGTGTTCCTCTCCCGTGTCAGTAGATAAAGGCCTAATTTTCACTAGGGATCTGTTTTTCTATTATGTCGAAAGTTTCTGCTACACGGGGAATTTCGGATCCATAAAGTAAGGCTTAACCCTATTTCACTGTCCTGAATCAGTGGCAGTTTTAAAAATCATAATAGTTCTCCATTTCAGTCTGAAGACTCTTTCGGTCTTTCCAATTTTAAAAGCTCACAACCTCAGATTCTTGTTAATGCAGTTATTATCCAATATTTGTAGGATATTCTTTAGTACGATTTATTTTATTCATGTATTATATAATTTTATGCTTCTTTTCTATATATGTTATAAGCATATGAGACGGATGGTTTCATTTACATTTGTATTAGGTGCAATGATAATAATAAAATATACTGTCTCGAAGCTAATATTTTCCTTTTAAATTTATTGATAAGTAACAACAATTTTTAAGAGATAAATTTTATTTCTAAAAAGATACTTTGATTTTTTACTCGTCCTTAAAATTCGCATTGTTTCCTTTAATGAAATATAACCATTTGATAAAATCATTTATCAGTCCCCTTTTGTTTACTTTTGTAACGATAAATATAATTTTTTTTTTTTTTTTATTATTTTACATAATTTTATAAATTTTTAGGATGTTTAAAAAAAAGTACGAAAGGGAGTTCCAGGAATTATGCAAGGAAGGAGATGTAGTAATCATAATACAATATTTGATTATAACTTTTTTTTTTTATTTTTGTAAAATAATGTATTCGGTAATATTAAAAATACAAACGAGTGTGTGATCAAATAAAAGAAAAATATCGAACTATAAAAATATCTTCTCCAGATACTTTGTAATTTAAAACTCTCTAGAGGGACTTTCAATTCAGGAAGACAGGGACGAAAATGATAAGAAACGATATTAAAGGCGTCAAAAATTTCACTATATATATTACACGATATTAAATACTCCTCTAAAAATCTTTTAAAGATATCACATTTATTCTAATGCACTCGTTAAATATCAGCAGAATATGGGATATGAAACGCTTTTTTATCGAAAAAGGAACAGCTTAATAATCCTATGCACAGCTGTTTGTATCACATTACAATAGAACTTGTGATTAATTAAAATTCACATATTTAAAAAAAAAACTTAATCCTAAAATAATTTACAAATTTTTAAAATTCTGCAGTATTTCAAATTCCTTATAAGAAGGTAATGCTAATTAGGTTATTTGAAACGCATTTACACATTTTATAATTTAAATATAACAGTATAAATTTCATGAATTTACTTATTTACACTTTTATGAATAACTTCTACATTAATGTTGTGGCCGTGGTAGCCTAGTAGCTACGGTAACGAACTCATGGTAGCCGCTTGTCATGAGTAAAACCAGCACAACTGAAGACTTGCCGTGTAGAGGTGCGATGCACGTAAAATCTGTCGAGAGCTCAAACGTCCTACCGTTGATGTGGTAATTATGAGAGGGAGTGCCAGCTCAGGTGTCGTCCTCGCCACTTGACCATGTCTCAAAATTACGAGGTACATTGCCAAAAGCCATCGAGTAGTTGAACAGTGCAAGTTTAATGTTCACTAACTCACTCACTCTGCATCACATTAATGCTTTTATAGAAAATCAAATGAGAAATATATGGCTGGTTGGCTTAGTTGGTCAAGCGTTGGCCTTGTACATCGTTGTCTGCAGGTTCGACTCCGGTGGTTTTCATGAGGCAAAAAAAATCTAGCTGCACATTATCACCTCATGTGCATCCCTCTAGGAAGGAAACTGGGTGTTAAAATTGCATAGTGAAAATTAGTATCTGCCTGTATGGTTCCACGCTAAAAAGTGTTACCAGTTCCTGGGGAATGTACTAGATCTGTAATAGTAACTACCAATCCGCAACCCCATTTGAAAGGAAAAAATAGTAAATAATCATAAACATAGTATAAGTAAAAATGAATTTTTAAAATGTACAGATATTTTTCCTATTGATATCATTCAAGAATTTTATCATCGGCAAAAATATTCATGTATAATTTAAGCTTTAAATTTAAAAATTGCACTGCGTATTTTATACATAATACTAAAAATCATGGAAGTCCTTTTATTTCTTAGAAAACAGTAAAACATTATTCTGGCCATAAAAGAATATCAAGAAAAACTGCTCACCTGTAAAACTAAGAGATTTATCACATGTCTTATACATTTCTACTCGTTTTTGATCTTTGTATAGCTGTAATATTTCATCTTTCTTTCTTTCAACATAACTTTAGCTTCGTGTCAGTTACTATAGCAACACATATTCAATATATCTTTTTCCTCCGAGTTTTGTGAGCATTTAGATATTTCTTAATGCTGGTATATCTTGAAGGAATATTTTCTTACATGTATTTTTAATACAGAAAATATTTGTAAGGGAAACATACATATCATAACTCAAAAAATATTGACATATTTATGACTTAACTATGTTGCAGTGGTCATGAATTATAAAGACTAGAATGAATAGTAAGTAAATAATTAAGAGACTTGATAATTTAACTAAGGAAAAACCATTACGATAACTTTTGCAATTGTACACACATACAGGAATTTAATGCACAAGTAAAGTGGTTGTAAATAGATATGAAAAAAGTAGATTCCGATGTCTCTAATAGCATATAATTTATTTCTACAGAATAAATATTTTAAAATGAATTAAATAAATTTACAAATTAAGTTTATACACAAATATTAATTGGCACCACATTTAAGACAAATAAACCATGATTTTTATATGACTATATTAAACTATACTTTTGGCTTCATAGTAAAATAATATTTCATTACATTTTATCTGAGCTTGTAGTATTTTTTCAGTAGAGTCAAACGTGGTGCGACGACATCTTTATCTAGTTGCTGTCGAGCAATTAAAAAAAAACATTCTTTATTTTAGTTCCTCATTCATTTCCTACTATTAGCTCACTCTCCCCTACACACACACACATATCTAATATATAAAATTCTCCTGTCACAGTATTTGTAACCAAACTCCTCCGAAACGACTTGACCGATTCTTATGAAATTTTGTGCGTATATTCAGTAGGTCTGAGAATAGGACGTAAACTATTTTTCATTCCGATATTGCAATTAGTTGAAAATATATTAATTAAAAACCTTAAAAACGCCTAATTGTTTTACTCCTGCTGGTTGCTTACTTTGCAGAACTTCCATTACGTTTTGGTCGAGCGGTGATCCGACGTTTTCCACCATCTTAAAATTGCCATCCAATTTTTACTGTTGAAATCAGACAAAAAATAATTACAGATTCAGAAAGATCATTTATTTCGCCACAATATGGTACAATTATTTTTGCTAAATAATGATATTTTCTATTTTTTAAGAATTTTTTAAAAAAGGGTTAAAACTGACGCGTTTTTAGGTACATTCTAAATTGTTGCGTAAGAATTTGTTTTCTTGTTTTTAGAACGATATTCTACGCTAAATACCTTCAAGCCTTTCTCTTTTAGATCCAGTCATTTAAAAAATAAAATTCCCAAAACTTTTTTTTAAAATATATTTCAAAATATACTCAAAATTTTAACTTAACATTGAATAACTTTGTAATTTATAAATATAATCGTACGAAACTTTATTTCAGCGTGTAAAAGAATATTATCTGTAATCTATACTAAGATTGAAAAAATTGCTTAACACTTAAGGATTTTTAAAAAAATTTGTGATTTTCGTAAAAAACCGTTTTTGCGAGAAATAATTTAAACAGTATTTTTTGTACATTTTTTTTATTTAAAAGTACTTTATTTTTGCAATTAATTTGTGAAATTGAAAGCATTAACTAAAAATAATGCCCTAAAAAAATAATATAAAATACGCGATTTTACATTTAGCCAAACCTTGGAGTCGAAAAATAATTTTGCGCCAAAGACCTTTGAACTGTTTAACCGTCGAAAGCATCTAACTCAAGGGTTACACTAAAAAGTTCTGCCTTAAACTGGGGGGAAATCAGTAAATTTGGCGAGTAAAAAGAATGCGAGTGAAAAAGTTATTTTTTGCTTCAATTTTCGTCATTTTTTCTTTAGATAATTTTCAAAATTAAATCATTATAGATGTTGGATTAAGATGACAAAATGTATTCAATACATTTCTTTGACTCATTTAAAATATTTATCAGTATCAAAATTTTTGTTATCTTTAATAAAATTTATAGTTTACTTTAAAATAATGCCTAATGTATAAATCTTTTTCTGACATATAATTTCATAATAAAAACGCAAAATTTGCCCATTTCGAAATTATTTTTTTTGAATTATTCAGTTAAATAAGCATAACTTCCTTAGAAAAAACTAAAAGCTATGTTCAAATAAAAAATTCTTCATTATTAATTGCGTGTTATTAATATATCAAAAATCACTAAATTGGCATGTCACAATTAATTGCTAAATGAATATTTTTGATCAATATCAGTATAAAATAATTAATAAATTTTGTTTTGTATTTTATTATTTCTTCTAAAATGAATAAATATAGATGAATTTAAATGAAAATGATTTTTAAAAAGTTCATTGATTATTTTATGAATGAGTGATTAAAAAAAATAAAATGCCAAAAACTTTTTTGAACAAATTTTAACAAAACACTCAAAATACTTAAAACAATCATTTAATAATTTTTCTTTTATAAAGATAATTGCATGAAACTTTTTTCCCGTGTGTCGAACATTTCAAAATATCCTCACAATTTTACTTCAAAATTTAAAATAGTAGTAAGATTTTGTAATTTGAAAATTTCTACTTTTCTGTCTTTTTTCAACATACAACTATTTTTAAAAAGGCTACATTTTCGTTTCCGGGGACTAAAAAATTGCAACGAAAGAATTAAAAAGTGAGTGAGTGATTTATAAATTTGCACTGTTCGTCTATTTGAGGGTTTTTAGCGACGGATCTCGAAATTTTCAACCATGTTCAAGTGACGAAGACGACACCTAAGCTTTTACCCACCTCTCCTAAGTACCACACCACACCAACGCAAGAACAAATTTCGAAAAAGGGAGTTTTAATGTCATTGATAAAGAAATCACTCACATCGCGCATACACACATAAGTGCTATCGTCCGGAGGGAAACAGGAAATTCCAATGGGGATTATAAGTTATTCACTGGTAAAAGCCCGTGCAACGCGGGCTAAGCGCAGAGGTAAGAAACAAGAAGTAAACGTACTTCGAGTAGCCACATTGGAATTTCTTGATTTTGTGAAGAGAAGGAAATGTTAAACGAGAGTTTGGCGACACGCACTCACGGGCCCACACTCACATCGTAATGCGTCACACCCACACAAAAGTGCCGCGACAGAAAGAAAGGATGAAATTAACAGGATTGTTATACCGGTAAAGCCCGTGCAACGCCGGGCCGGGTCATAGTATATATATATATATATATATATATATAATCAAAATTTATCTCGCAGCAGAGAGAGTGAATTAGCATGTACACATTAAAGAATTGCAATTGGCATGATAATCAAACAACAGAACTTACGAGCAGCATGAAAATTGAAATACAGAGTAAAATATAAAATATAAATACTGGTGTATATATATATATATATATATCGTTCAGATTTTCAATCTTCAATAAAATCCTTTCTATTCAACCAATCTAGTTCAAATAAATTTTCAAATTTTTTTTTAAACTTGCAGTAGATGACTCTTGAAGTTAATAGAGTTTTTCAAGTATTAATTCATTAATTACTGGTTAATTCATTACATTAATTACTGGTTTTTGACCCATCTTAGATTCGTCTGAATTGTTGTAACATAGTAACTGTTAAAACAATGAAAAATGTTGATGTCGAAATATATATATACATATTTCCCTAGGTCTAAGCCTTATGGCTTTTCCTTTAGGCCTAACTTTTCAATATGGTTATGTTTTGATATTATGTCGAAAGTTTCTGCTGTACGGGGAAGTTTGGATCCGTAAAATATATTTAACCCTAATTTTGCTGGCCCTAATTCAGCAACAGCTTTAGAGATCATAATAGGTCTTCATTTTAGTCCATTGACTCTTCTGGTTTCTTACATTTTAAAGTTCTAATTCTGTTTCATGCTATACATACGCTTAGTTAATTCTTGTACAATATACTTTTCTATCATTTTTTTAAAGTTGTGTTTCTTGAAATCTGGTTCAAATCTTCTAGCTTTGTTATTGGTATAATTTAGTATTATCAATTTTATGATACTATATATATATATATAATATATATATATATATATATATAATTATATTACTATATATATATTATATCTATATATATATATATATATCTACATTTAATTTATGATAAATATGATTTGCATAATTCAATGAAAAAGGAAAAATTTGATATCCTGGTTGTCTTGTTTTACAAGAAAATTTCATAGCATTTGATCAAAATCTTTTTAAACAGATCAGAGGATTGCCTCAGGTGGTCCTGCCAGTAATAGTTTAGCTAACTTATATTACATTTTTCGAAATTGATCATATTTTGATGATTCTTTCTTATTATACCGTTATATAGATGATGTAATAGTTTTTGGTAAAAATAGTGAATTCAAACCAAATATTTTGTTCTACCAGACAATCTCAACCTTCTTAAAACTAATTTTAACTCTAATATGGTTGAATTCCTAGATTTAGACTTGCATCTTATTGACAATAGAGTAGTCTGTAACATTTATGACAAAAGAGATTCTTTTAGTTTCCATATAATTAAAATTCCTGTATGGAACAGCAATTTGCATCTATCAATTTACAGAAATATTGTTTTGAATTTTTTACTTAGGAATGATAACTTAACTACCAACAAAATAGATAATTTAATAATATAAAGAAATTCTTCCAATGCTGCTTAGATCATGACTATCCTTTTAACTTCTTAAGAACATATATTCATCACAAATACATTAATCGTCTTGCTAGTTCTGATTTCAAAACCACCATACAACAATAGGATTTCAAAGTCAGCATTTTAGTGGTTTTGCTGTGAAGATTCTGTTTTAACACTCTTCACACAGTTTATTTATTTTTAAACACCCTTCTTAAAAATCCTATAATGTGAAAAATTTCTACATTTTTAGCAACCAAAACAAATTTCTACATTTTGACAACCAACCAATTTTCTACATTTGTGACAACCAACCAAGTTATAGCCTACTAATTTTGAATGTAATTTTTCTTGGCGTCTTCCTTACAAGCTGGTATAAAGGATGCGTTTAAGTGCAATTTAGATTTTTATCACAACATATATAAGCTTTCCATCGTTTCAAGAGTGTTGGATCTCCTGGAGTAAGCTTTGTGAGCAGAAGTTTTAAAATCTTTTTGGAAGAATCCTTTTACTGGGTAATTCTTTTGATATTTTTCTGCTTAAACATTTTGGGAGAATTTTTGCTTAATAGTAGTCGGTTGTTCTTTCATATTTATATGAGATTTTTTATACTTTGGATTTTTTATATTTTGGATTTGTATACTTTAAATTTCTATTTATTTTATTTTGGTCTTTCCTACCGAGTTGCAAAGGGGGAAGGTTGGCGCCTTCAAACTAGTTTAACCCACTTATTCGGTCCTAAGTCCGAATTGCATTTTGACTCGTTAGGTTCTTATTGTATTTCATTAGATTTGATCTTAATTTTTTTTCCCCGGTTATGTTCTATTTTTTATATAAAAATTTTTTTTTCCATATATATATATAATATATATATATATATACCTTGTTCAAATTTTAAACCCTTAATAAAATACTTTCTGTTTTCATCCATTCAAAGTAGGAATTAACTTAATTTTTTTTATATATTACTTGCTTTATTAACGAATACTTAGATAGCGAAAATCACCAACACAAACACACGGAGAAGTAAAAAGGACCAAATCGTTCATTATTTCCCATTCCAGAGATTTGAAGTTTTATACCTTTTCCCACCAGAATCTCAAATATCTGTTAGTCATATGGATTTCATGGCTTAATACGCTAATTAATCAAATTCAGCAGTCCATCTAATATTGCATAACCTTATTATGAAATAAGAAATGTGGAAATTTTTGAGGAGTTAAATAGTATTTTCCGTTAGGTGGGTAAACGAAAATAATTAATTATTACGTGATGCTTTGGATGGTTCAAGACTATCATAAATTAAAGAAAATCCTCGAAAGAAAGTTTAACTGGAGAATTAGTACTTATATATAATATCTTTTGAAACATTTTTAATTTTCAGTTATTTGTAAGAGTTAAGCAATTGCCAATTTCATTTCTTGTGATAACATTTATTTTCTCTTGCATCTATTTATTTTTGTGGCTGGGTTTTCGTCGCTGCATTCCTCAAATTATGTAAACAACAATTTTCTAACTTTACATTTAATTTCAAACTTCATGGATATTTCAAACCATTTATATTGAAAGAGAATAAATTTACTTTGATCTTCTGAAATCAAAAGTCCGAGTGATGTACACGGCTTATTTCCACTTTTTTGAAAGCGAAATATTGTTGATTTTGAAATCAAATTAATAAAATGATTTCCGTGAAAAGTTTACGGAAATATTCCAGATTGACTTTTAACGAGAAAGTTTTAAAGAAAAGGGAAAATGTTTCTGCAACAACTTTATGGAAACATTCTATTCAGAAACTTTTCTAAAATGTAGCTAGGTTTACTGCTCTAAAAGTATTTCCTTGAAAATTGGTGGAAATTGATATAAAGTAGTAATCTAAAGAGTTCCTCATATAACTTCTTCCGAGAATTTCAATAGGTAATATCATGGGAGAACATCGTACATTTATCCCTATCCTTCCCACTAAATTTTTCTAAAGCATTTCCTTAAAATGTTATAAGGAAATCTGATAAGTAAAAATCTATTCTTCTTTATTAAAATTCAAAATTACGCCGACTGTCAGGATTTTATTGAAAATTACGTAATGCTGTAATGTTAAGTTGCCCGGTTGTTGAAAAACTAAGAAATTTAAAATAGTTTATATAGTATTTTTATATTAAAAATAAACTATATAAATGTACATAACATGCAATATTTACAGATAACATGCTAATAGATACCGAACTTTTAGAAACAATTCTGTTTATCATAATTTTGAAAAGTTTCATTGGGAAACAAAAATTTTGTGAATTCAGTCTTTTTATATTTACTTTCATATTATTTTAAGATAAACTATTTTACGAAAACGCGAATGAAAGTTAATCATAATTTATTTAATTCAAACAAACTTTAAAAAGAAGAACTTATTGGAACATTTTAAATTCAGTATTTTTATTTATGTTGTACTTCAAAATTTATCGTTTATTTCATAAATAAACCTTTTAACTTTTGAGGTAAAATTTGAGCTGTGTTACTTACTTTTACAAAGGAAGTAAAGTGTATGCATAAAATATCAATCAAATATGCTCCGCTTCCGTTCATTAATATTATACAAATTTTACAAAAAATTAGCATTTTCAAAATATAGTACTTTTTAAAACTATTTATTATGCATTCCCCAAATTATAATAAAAGATCAATTTCAATTAAAAAGCAATCTAAATTTAGTGTGGTAAAGTAAAAATAAATTATTCAGTTTTTAACTGGGAAAATAAATTCGATAAATCATTAGTAACAGCTGTATCCCCATCTATTGCTCATAGGGGAAAATCAATTTATTTTTCATAAAAATAATTTAAAATAAATTAGTTAAGACTTACATATAACATGGTAAGCGAAAATCATTTTTTCATAACCTGAACTTTCGACCCTTCTTAAATAATTTAAAATTCTAGAATATATCGATAATATCTTGTATGTCATTTTAATGCCTTTATACATTTTTGTGTTCTTCTTTCTTCATATCCTTTCGTCTTTCCTACTACCTATTATAAAATTTCTAATTCTCCAATTTTTATCAAATATTAATGCAAAATGTTTGAGTGCAGTATTTTTCCATGGAATAAAGTTAGTTTCATTTTATATTAATGTAAATTTTTAATTTAATATAAACTTAAAAATAGTGCTTGATTTTTTTTCTTTAAACTAAGTTTAAAGTAAACTTGCATCAGAAAAAAAATATACAACTATATCATATCAATAACCGAAAAACAACTTATTGCAATTGTTTATTTATGTCATTCTAAATTTATAAAAATATAAACATTATTTTTTTTCCAAAAAATTATGTTTTTCCTCAAACTTTCGAACATTATGAGTTTATAAGTTTTCTCTTTTAATGTTTATTCACTTTAATTATGCCAACTTGGTTTTACTTATTTGTCACCAAAACCGTTCCTGTAAGATATAATTACCGTTTATATAACTTATACAACACCGAAAACTATATAAGGCTAGGAAAACTTATGCCCTGAGAGCTGCTTACTTTTCTTAAAATTCTCTGAGCAAACAAAAGGAGAGTTTTCATACTTTTTCACGATTAATGCTTTTATTTTCTCGTAATCTCTTAGGTGTCCTGACTAATATAAACCAAAATATTGACCACCACTTTCTTATCAATTCACTTCATTAAAATTTCGGATTTTCATTCTTTAGGTACATTTTGTGCTTAAATAATGCTCTTTCTATTGAATCACAAAATACATTCCGTGTTTCGCTTCTTCTTATCTTCGAAGTCTTACACAAGAATAATATTTTCGCTTGCACTTCTCTTCTCTCGTTCACTTGAAAGAGTTTAGTGGAAGTGGGTAGCATGACAGTACTATTTAAATAAAGAAAATGAAACTTCACGGGAAAAAGTGTGCATGAAATACGAGCCCCTAAAAGTTTTCCAGTTCAAAACAAAGCACGTGTCGCTGACCCGGATACGATGACCACCTTAAGCCGAATAATTCCACATAGCGTAACGAATCCGAAACTGACGTTTAAAATTTAAAATTTGATGAAGAAAAATATCCGTCATTAACAGCAAATAAACATTACTTTTTTTTTTTTTTTGTTACTGATGCAACCTGTCTGACGATGTCAGGTCGAAGCCACGAAATTCATCGCTGCTGATGGTGAGATCTACGCCTTTCGTTAGCCGTATCTTTGAGAAACATACAAGGGACAATACGTTTTGTTTTGGTTCTACCCCAATTTTGAGGGAGAATACCCTGGAAGTAACCAGGGGCCTCCCACCACTTCCTTCCCTTTCCACCAACCTCACAAGTGCGACATGCGGGTCGACTATTTAAGAGTACCCGCATGCCGCAAAGACACCATACTGATACAGACATCCATGCCTTCTCCGGGATTCGCCCTACGGCACAGCATTCAGCAGCACTAACCACTGTATAATCACGTATACAAAAGAGCTCGCGACAGCATGTATCTATCTGTTATGTGTAAGCCATTATCGCCAAAATAGTGAACCATAAATACAATAAAAATTGATAATTTTTTCAATGCATGTTTTTTTTTATGATTTTATCATCAAACGATCACTATGAAAACTAGCAAATATGTGTATTCTTTTTTGGAAAAGATTTTTGTGCAATTCTTTTTGTTGTAATCCCCCACCAGGTGACGTAATTGCATATCAACTTCTGCTCCGTTCAATCCATCGCCAAGTTGCAAACACGGTCACCAAAAATGATGCCAACTCGGCTCTATCGCCAACATTTCATTATATTTCCATTGAATCGCCATTATAATGTAAGGAACAGAGTTGCTTGCGAATATTACAATTTTAACATAAAATAAATGCAACAGGAAGTAATATTAACGTATTACGCATCCAGATATAAATTATGTTCACTATTTTAAGCGTTCATTACACAAAATTTGTAACAACGTGTTATTTTTGCTGAGCAGAGATTAGCTTAAGAAGGTATTATCAAAAATCAACCCACAAGAGAGTTACGTATTGGATGGGGGGGGGGGTTGTTATATATAAAAAAATCTTTTTTATCATCTATTAAATCTACAGACTTAAAACAACAAATGTAATCTTTTTGTTCAGCTGAAATATGCAAAAATACTTATTTATTTATTTATTTTTTAATTTTTACTTCATGTAAAATTAACTCACTTAAAACTGCTTTACCCTTCAATCTGTATTGTTTAATTGTTCAATTCACCTGTATGAAAAACGGGTATATCAGCTGTAGTGGGGCTAAATGGGCAAGCTATTATATTTTGTAGTATTAATTATTCTTCTAGTTACTTATAATATTTCGGGACTAAAGATGTGAAGAAACTTATTTCATACATTAACACATACACACATGAGAGCACCAAAATTTGCATGATATCCAAAATACATAAATTTGCTTTTACCTGCCATGAAATGTCTTAGCCAATTTTAATGCTTGATGTAGAGTTTTGCTCGTCTATATTCTTTGGAAAGTATTTCTTGGTAATATGCTAAAAAATTGCGTTGACAAAGTATGCAGTTAGAAAAAGTATAAATAAATAAAAGACAGTTTGAAATATAACTCCAGAACTAACCAGAAACCGTAAGTAATATGCAAGAAAGTATGTCAAAATGATTTATATATTTTAGACAGGAAAAAAACAATTTTTTTTTCAAATGAGATGTAACTGTTCTTCAAACTTTAAGATAAGAAGAAATGAATTATTGAGGTCCATATATTTTGGGACTGGAACTGTTTTGGAAGAAAAAATGTTTTCAATGCCCTGAAATTTAAACTCGCCGTAGTTTTCTCATATAAAGGCATTGTGAATATGTTGAATAAATGTTTCAAGGCAGTTTTTATAGTAAAACAAATTCGTGTTTGGAACGATCATTCGTGGAAATTTTGTATCGATACAACTTATGTAAATATTTAAAATACATCATAATGGAAGCACACATACAAGAAAATTTATTGTAAAGCTAACTGATTTATATAAAAATAAATAAAATTCATAAATAAATAAAACTTATTGAATATAATATTTGCTCGAATTTTAACTTAATTATTTTGGAAACAATTGGGGTATATAATGCAAATAAAATAAATCAATTCAGATAGTTGAATAGTTTTCTTTCTTTCATTTTGAAATTTTTTTATAGTCAATTTTAATAAATGCTGTAAAAATAGTCTACCATACTTAAGTATTTACCAAATATATCTACTTTAATAATATACAAGTTTTAATATGAAAAATGGAAATATTTTTTTCAAATTATAAATTTTTGTTAATTTTAATACACCAATATAAAATAATATTTTTCCTACTTGATTCAGAATTTAAACGGTAATAAACTTATTTTTTCAACAAAATTTGGTCTTTGGTTTAAAATTAAATTTTTTCTCAAATTTTAAAGTATTTTCACAACTTTAAATTATGCATAGGTAATAGCAATTTTAATTAAGGATTATTTTTATAATTAAACATTCACCAAATATGTGATATGTGAGATCCTGAAATTAATATAAATCGTTTTTCTGAATAACTTACGTTAATAGTTAAATTCTTCGCATATTATTATTCAACATGCGTTATTCCACCATCTTGGATTTCAAATTAGAAGTGTGATTCATCTGTATAGACAATACTTTTATATTTGGTTGCCCCTGTTCATGAATCAATGCACTATTGCAAACACAAATGTCTGTGGTTTTATGCCAAAAGTATTCACAGCAATGAGGAACTTGTGGACATTCTATTGGTGCTGCAGATAATGTTGAATGACATGTATGAACATGGAATCATTATGCAAAGAAGAGTATTTGATATGGTTCCCAATGTAGAAGAACGCTCAGTTACTTTCATGCTCGCAATACGCCTGTAATAAAGTGTTGCGGTGCAATGAGGCAGTGGCAATCGAGCAGTTGTTCAATTATTCCCTTTTCCATCTATCTATTACAGCTTAGCACACTTGTTACGTTTTTAAGTCCAACATGGTTTCCAATAGCTCGAAAAGATATCCATTTTATCTACAGGAAACAATTTATACTTGGTCAAAATCAGAAACGAGTGCGAATAATGCATATTTTTTTCTTAGGAGTTTATTAAAGCTGTTCCTTGAAAACAAACTCAGAAAAATATTTTCTATTGATTTAAGATGTCATTTTGTTCTTTTACATCGTGCTTGTTGGGGATACAGACACTCATTGGGTGTGTCTCCGCTGAAATGCAAATATATTTTACATCCCTATGCCCTATATCCATAATAAAAATTACATACATTTGGTGTGAAATGTTCAGAGACATAAATTTAAATTGCTAATCATAAAAAGTTATTCAAATTAATTTCGAAATTATTTTATGATCGGATATATCCACATGCGTCAATGTAAATAGATTAAAAAAAGAAACTAATAATAATAATAAATTTTAAAATTTTTACAATAAAAATGGCAATGAGTAGAATAATT
Source organism: Trichonephila clavata (assembly GCA_019973975.1). Classification (NCBI taxonomy): domain Eukaryota; kingdom Metazoa; phylum Arthropoda; class Arachnida; order Araneae; family Nephilidae; genus Trichonephila; species Trichonephila clavata. The sequence continues at coordinate 21,201 of BMAO01017555.1, forward strand.
ATAATGCAATAACATAAAAGTACCCTTTGCATAGTCTTGTATATGGTTTAACACAGTGCTTCTCAAACTTTCAATATTTGCGATCCAATATCCAATAATAATTTTTATCGCACCTTCTTCCATACAATACTAATGTATTGAATTCAATAATACTATACTTTGATGCTAAAGCTACAATACGACTTGAATCTCTTAAGTGCCACCGGCGTATGGAAACGTTACGCTCAGCCAAAGTGTTATCTACCCTGCACGTATGGATACGTCTTTTCGGTGTACGATCTTCTCATAGTCCTGCCACTCATAAAATTATACTGAAGTCTTTGGAATGCAATAAAAAGACCTTGACTGTGTTTGAGAAGGATTTACTTATTTCCGAGGATTTGCTTATATATTCCTTTTCTCTTCCCTCCCCCCACATTACATCACATAAGCACACCTACGTGGAAAATGGTGACATTGGGGAGCAAATTACGTATCTTTTAGTCGGCAGTTTAGGGATTAATTACAAATGTACAAATTATCCAGATAAGTGTTAATTTTTGTATATAATTCTATATATGAGAAACCCATGGGGTCAATGGTGATTATTAAACTTGTTCTTAACTTAGTGTTGCTAAATTAAATATAAAATACATTATGCAATACAGATACATTTATAAATGTATGATATCAATGTAAATGCGTGTTTCATTTTTGTATTATAATCGTTTACTTTCAGTAAATTAACAATTTCTTTTAAATGATGCTCAGTTTTCGGGTTTTCAGTATGCTCACCCCCCCCCTTCGTAGAGTTATCACGCTCCCGAAGGTGGTGGGCGCAACTGTTTGAGAAACGCTGGCTTAACATATTCAAATGTATTCAAAAGCCTCTTTTTTTTTTACTCTTTTTTTTCTTCAAAATAATATGAAATTCGATGAGAAAAGCACCTTCTGAAATGCATTCAGTTGTTTTTTTCGTTCAGCAACACCCTTCAGTGCCTTCCTATTTGTCGCTTGTCGACGCGCATGATAGAGTTGATTTCCCATTCACTGGTCACCAATTCACTGGAGCCAGAACACAAATGGCCGGTGCATGCAGATTCAAATCCTCTTAGAATATATCCTTCAAAGGCACCTGTCAGATTCTTGACAGACACAAGATTTATACCTTCGTCTTTCTCTTATTCTTTCTTCAACAAATCTAGATTTTATTTTTATATATATTTCCCCCCTTTTTCACACAAACATTCTACTCTTGTAAAATAAAATGAGGAAAATATTTTATTTGTCTTAGTGTAGATCTAGCTGGTGATGAGGTAGTCTGCAAGAGAATAGCTTATCTTGTTTGATAGCCCTGATATCATTCTGTTGTTGTTTTAATGTCACCGGTTTGATATTATTCGATCGAGGACTACGAAATTCATCATGGCAAAGGGCTGGACTGTATACCGGTCATCAACCGTAGCTTGGAGCACCATGATGGTAACACTACGATTTGGCTGTGTTTCGCCCCAATATTGAGACAGAACACCCTGGCGTGGGTCAGGGGCCTCCCACATCTCTTCCTTTTCACCAAACTCACGAGAAGACTTGCGGTTCGAAGGCAATTTAGAGTATCCCCATGCCACGAAGGCACCATACATTTATTTACACTTCTTCAGGATTTGAACCCAGGCCCTACGGCATGGCAGTCATCGTAGCTAACCATTATAGAGGAATGACGACTGATGTCCTTTTTCTTTTTGTAACTTTTTCTGATCTATTAAAGATATATAGCAACAAATTGATAATTATATACAAAAAACTATCTTTCATTAATTTCCTATCAAAAAAAAAATTCACCAAAAATGTTATAAAAATATTATTTTGCTTATGGCAAAGTTTATTATAGATATAATATTCTTACTAAAAGTATGCATGCGTATAAATATTTTTCTTAAGTTTGCTACATTTTTATTAGTCTAATATAAAAATTAAATAAATTTTCCTATAACTGTAAATTAATTAAACGTATATAAAGATAAATTTTAGTCTAAATTCTAAATAAAGTTTTTTCTATTTTTTCCTCATATTAATTAAATAATATTCATTTGCTGAAATTTTAAAAAAAATTATTATTATTATTATTATTTTATAACTTTAGTCCGTTCATATGCTTAGGAAGAAGGTATTATTCAAGGCCTTGGAGAATTTCAGAGTATCCCGAAAATATGATATAAAAAATAAAATCCCGTTGAGTTAGTTTTAAAATTCCGTAGCAATTGTATTCATAAAAACTCACATGAGTTAAAAATATTGTTTTTAAACAGAATAACCGAATTAGTGTTTTTACTTTTAGTGGAATCGAATATTTTTCTAATGCATTTCCGACATCTTTTAAGGTATTTCATTTCATTTGGGCATCCAAAACTCAAAAAAAAGGAGACGACAACCTCCACTGAATCGGAAGTAAGATGCGAGTAAATAAAACCTCCGGCATGCCTCGAATTCCGAAATTCGAAATCGAATATGTCTGTTGTCGAGATTAAAAAAAAAAAAAGGTCTTTGTTGTGAAACGCGATGGTGAAAGAAGGATTGGCATCCTGAACATCGAAATAATGATGACTGGTAATGAATAGACCGGAATTCGTCTTTCTTATTGACAAGTAATACGTGAGATGTCTTTTATTTGAAAACAGAAAGTGGAGAGGCTTCGGGAAATAAAGAGTGAAAAGGATAAAATAATGATATTGGGAATCACATAACTGCATTTACTCACTGACTTGAAGATTAAGTGGTATTGCGCTTCTGTCAGAAAATGCTTATTATAATAAATATCTGAAATTCCTTGCAATGATATAATTTTCGCGTCAGTTACTTTCCAGAAATTTTCTTTTTGGTGTTCTTTCTATCCCAAGAATATGTTACCGGATACACTAAGCAATATAAAACAACTTTTTGTCTGTTTCCTAGTTTAAATAGCCTATTCTTACTAATTTTGTGTTGGAAAAAAAAACGAATATGTAAATGGAATTTATTTATTAGCTCTTGTTTTTAAGATATACCACAGCCCATCCATTAATTTATTGGTAAATTTGAAGAACAAAACATTACTAACTAATACATACAGTACAATAAGTCATGTTTCTGGAAACCGTGTTCATATCAGAAATCAGTAGTATTTTTAGTTTATTTCATGTGAACATTTCCTTTTGAATTTCCTCTTGTATATCGAAGCCCGAGTATCCCTTATAACTGTCCAACAGTAGTTTGCGAACATTGATTCATCCCGATGACCCTGATATATATGTTCCATCGCTGTGATATCTTGACAAAACCTTTCACCGTGTTCACATTGCTTACATTTCCAAGTTTTTAGGGAAAAAATCAAGATGGGAATGTAAAAAATGGATTTTTAGAGACATATTGCATCCTGGGTCACGAAGATTTTGTAGGAGTTCTTTCATCAACTGTTGATAATTCTCATCATTTTTGCTGTCTAAAAATCCTTATACCACACTTACCTTTGGGACCCAAATATAGTTCAATTGATTTACCTTGAGTTGTAAGACGGAAAACAGCGAATATCACTGGAATCGTGCACTATTGGTTTGTTCTACTGATGCTCTAGGTTAGACTCAAAACACACCTGAAGAAAGGTGGCTTGGTTACACGCCTTTCGTTGAAAAAAAATCGTTCCTGAGACAAAAGCTTCCCTCTACCCGCTTAAATGATCATCAAAAAGATTATACACAGAAAGTAAAAATGAGTAAAAATACAGCTATTTATGAATAACGAGTTCTGATTCTTAAAAACAAAAGCTAATCTGAAGTTTTTATGATGCTTTTCGTGTTTAGCAGACCAAAATACTTCATAATAAACTATTTTTGGGTCCGAAACAATTTTGATGTTGCCTAGTGATATCGTTAAAAACATAAAAAATTTCACAGGAAGTTGATTTAGATTATTTTACTGTAATGTATACCGGGGTTTGAGGATTTTTTGCAATTTAGTTGCAATGAGCAAGACAGTTCTTCAGGAGGGAGGGAAATATATTGTTGAAAAACAGCCCTTGAAATGCAGCAGCTATATTCGCAGAAAAGATCTCAGAAGACATTCACACTATCGAAAATACAAATAATTTAAGGTTTATTCACAAGCACTCAATCATCCTACTCAGCAGCTTACTCTAAGTAATAACTAATCCCTGGTCGACTGTTTACGATCAAATTAATACAACTCTTCAACGGTAAAAACAAGACTAACTCAGTATCGGTGAGTGACTACCTATTTATATGTCTCAATTATCTTTCGAGAGAGATCTTCTTACATCATAGATCGTGATACTAGTAAATTTCTCCTGCAGTTTCTAGGGGCCACGATATGGTCGCCAAAATGGTCGCTTAGTGGCCAACATGGTTGCCAAAAATGATGCCAACTTGGCTCTTTCACCATTTCGCTTCCATTGAATTTCCATTTTCGCGCAAGGGATGGCGTTTCTTGTATTATAATATTGTAATATATTACAATTTTAGCATATAATATAAACAGAAAGTAATGTAAACTTATTCACATCCAGGTATAAATTATTTACACTATTTTCAGCATTCAATCTGTTGTATTTGTAACGTTAATATGAACGAATGGAGTGAGTGTATTTTAATGACGTACTTTTGAGCAACACGGGAGACTAGTGGCAACGGATCTAGTATTTTTAACCATAGTCAAATTTTTACGAACTCTCCCTCACAAATGTGTGAAGGTGTTCCAAAAAAAAGAGAGATTTTAAACAATACACAATTTTATTATGACTATCAAATCACTATCTAAATCCGACTTAAACTAAGGGAGCCGCCAGATTATAAGTACTAATTTAAATATCTACAATAGTAAATTCAATACTTATCATGCATAGATCCTCATCAATACTATGCCTTCTAAAATGACCCAACCAATCCTTCCTCATGAAACTCAGTAATTTCAATTATTATTTTGTAACTCCTTATGACAACACAATCGCCAACCTATCTCTAACTTCCATCTTCACTTGATTTTAAATAGCAACTCTTATTAGCATAAATTTCGTTTTATTTACAGAAAGCGATATAGTTCATATAACTCCGAAAAAGTACTTACCTTAAGGAATTAGTAAGAATCGCGAATTGGGACGTTACAAAGTGACTAAGACTACACTTGGAATAGCATACCCTCTCCAAACTTCCATATCATACCTACCTAAGAACTTTGAGTCACGACAAATTTAACGTGCATCAGCCCCTCTACACGGAAATTCTTTGGTAGCACTAGGACATGATTTCGTAACCATGGATACACACTAGGCTATTGCAGCCAGTTATTTTTTTATGAAAGTCTTGCTGTAATGGACGGTTAGAAAATAAATTTGTTTGAATTAAAAACGAATCTAAAAGATCTTTTTTTATAAAAATCTCGTTTGAAACTAAATAAATAATATAAAAAAATTAAGTCAATTCCAATTTAGGTAAACAAAGAATTTTTTTTTAATTTAACTTTACTTTTTATTAAATAACTACGATAAATATATTTATGTGAATGTACATATGACAGAATTACAATATTAAGTGACAAATGTTTTTATCTCATATAAAACTAAATTTAATTAATTACATTAAATGAATTAATATTTGAAAAAACTGTTTTAGTATCAAGTGTCATCCACTACAAGTTTAAAATTATGTATTTGAACTTCGGAATGAATAAAAAGTATTTTATTAGCGATTGAACAATTAAAAAAGATACATAAATATTTATAGAGTGCGAACTAATTGTAGGAATTAAAAAAGGAAGTAAAAATGAAGGCTCGAAAATAGTCTAAAAGTGTAATAATAAGAGTGCTGATCATTCATTGGCTTTTAAGTAATAGAAACATTGTATTCTGGAAATTTCAGTCTGGAAAAAACCACTTAGATTTATTAAATGTTTAGTCAAAACTATGCACAATTCTTCTTATTTTAATTTGGTTATTTGTTGCCTTGTGAAAAATCAATATTGTTTGTTTTCAAACATTAGAATCCACTTTGTAAGTTATCCGTGTTGAAAGTTAAACAATCATGAGGAGGAACTTTTGTAATTTGTTATAGGCATCAGGTATTATATACGTGCACCACAAACTTATGCATGTTTATGCTATTTCTATATGGGGTAACTTATGCTATTTACATATGGGGTTTATTATTTTTATAATTTATGCAAGTACATATAACTATATTCATATGAACACACATACACACAGAAATCTTGGTATGTACGGTGTTGTATAATGTGCTTAAATTTCAAAAAATAAAATAAAATTTGTACTTGCATGTACAGACTATATGAAACTATTTTGCTAAAAATTATTATGTACTTTGGAAATGCAGTTTAACTGTCTGAAACAACTTTAATTTTATTTTGTTTAAAAATATACATTAAGAATAAAATATTAACTTCCAAATATAAAAATGTAGAATCCACATCAGTAATTATACAAAGAGGTAAAACATCGGCTTCACATTCAACTCCTTTGCAAAATGTCTTACAATCTAGAATAGAAAGAGATGTTTCGTAAAGTTCTTTGCAATTTAGTACAACTAAATTGGTTTATTATTGCTCTAATTAGACAACAAATGAGGAATTTTTAAAGTCTAGAACGCGTAAGAAAGAATTTTGTCTTTGTAAGATTCTTTGCAATCTAGGGTAACTATGTTACAAATAACATCAGTTTGCCAGAATTGGTGTAACTAAATTGGTTTATTAATCCCCAAAGGTAACGGAAGATAAATCACGTTCACATATTTTTTTTTTCATTTCCACACACAAATTAATGTAAACATATATTGGATAGGATCCAAGTAACTTCGATTAATGAAGTTTTATTGTATACAATGTGTTGCCAAATGCGACCGAGGGTTCAAACGAATTTAGAAGGGTAATAGAGCAAATAATATCGGAATGATAAATCAACATAGAATTTAGTGTCGCAAACCACATTTAGTCGGTGAAAATCGCAACAATAGTAGCCGTCAGGAGGACGATGAGCCGGATGAGGGGATAGGACAAGCGAATGCGAGGATTTAGAGCGCCGTAGTAGGGCTGAAGAATGCTGCAGGAAGTACTGGCCACTGCTCATCCACAATGTGTGGTTCATGCATGATGGTGCACCAGCATATTTTTCGATTGCGGTGCGAAACCAACAATATGCATCATGTCGGTTGGTGGATTGGATGTGACAGAGTTATTGTTTGGCCTCTACGCTCCCCAGACCTCAATCCCATGGATTTCTTCTTCTGGGGCCACCTGAAATCAGTTGCGTAAGAGACACAGGTTGCTACAGTGGAAGATCTGACTATACGGATCTACGTCGTTTCACAGCTGACTTTGCCACACATGGTTTGTTTGAACAAGTTTGATCAGGGGTCGGCAACCTATGGCACACGTGCCACATGGGGCACACGGTACAATTCTCAGTGGCACTCGGCACTACTCTACATATTATCAAATTTTGAGTGGATGACACTTGATAAATTTGTAATGAACCTTACTTGTGATAAATATCTTCAGAATTATAGACATTTATGGAATTACGAAAAAATCTGAAAGATAACTCTAAAGATAAATTTTCAGCTATTTTGTAAATTATTGAATGCCATTGCTATAAACTTAATTGTTTGAAGAGAGAAAATTGCATGTACTCTGCTTTCCGCTTTTAGTTGTACATATCGAAGTAAAAAAATATTTCCTCATATGAAAAATATTCGAGTTCTCAAAGAAATTATTGAACAACTGCTTGCTCAGAATCGTGTTAAATTGAAAATCACACATTATACGTCCAATTATGCGATATGGAAGTGTAAAGCGGTTCGCCTTAAAATTTTTATTTGTCGTTTTATTTAACTGTAATAAAGGGAAAAACTTATATTTTACGTTGTCCATTTCTTGTTTTAATGAATATGTTTAAAATTACATTTTTAATGCGCCATAGCATAAGAAAGATTTAAAACGTGCTCATGCATTCATTACTCTAGCGGCAATTCACGCGCAGGGTATGACATACCCAAAGAGGCGGTATCCAAAAATATATATTTAGAATTCACCTACAAACTAAGGCCTCTCAAAGGATATGATCTTAAAGTCAGCCACACTAGAAACTATCCATTTTCCAAGAAGGTTTAGAAGGAGCGCTGAAAAAAGTGAAACGGTATCTGTGACATACCCTTATCGAGAAGTGCAGAGTAAAATAAAAATAATTATGTTATTAATTTTCTATATTTTTCCTTTGCTAATGTTAACTAATAAAACAATAAAAATTGCATGGCATGGATAGTCTTTATCACATGAAAAGTTGCAATAAAAATTTTCATTCCTAACGGCAATTGCAATTTTGACAGTCGATCCCATTTTGCATTTCTACGATTAAAATTGGATTCATTGAAATGCATTTGCATTCAGAGAAATTATGTTGTGCTCAAAATTACTTTATTTCCTTTACTAAGCAGAATAATTCTTATTATTTTCTCTTTTCAATACATGTATATATTAGAGTAGTTTGTATGCTGTAAACTCTTTAAATATTCATTAATTCGTTAGAGTGCATACTACAATTTTTGTAATTTTTAGTCTGCTTCGGTTAATTTTCTTTCATTTTTTTTTTTTAAAAAAGAACTTAGAATCTGAAAACGTGGAGCTCTTTTCTGAAGCCGAAAAGCTCGCTGTATAATAGGTAAATGAAACATTAACTAAATTCACATAGTTGGGAGGAAATAAGTTTTAATTTAATGAACAGAATGACGTTAGATGTGAATAATTTATTGCTAGAAACTGTGAAATGTTTTTAAAAATCATAAATTTAAAAAATTGTTTTATTTTCTACGCTTTGTAAGACTTCGAATTGACAAAATTATAATTACTTCCATCTCAACATTTGACTTTTTGGATTCTGCAGTAATTAAATTTAATATTCATGAAAATATCCGTTTTCGTACATTACGCCAGAACGGGAATTAAATTTTATCTGATTCATCTTTGATATCAAGTATAATATGAAGCAACTTACATATGCTTTCGAGATGACTGAAGAAAAGAAATTGAATTCCCACTCCCTTTTACTCAGACTTTCTAAATTATGTTTATTAAATAAAATACACGAAAAAGTTACAAAATGTGTTCAAATATTTTATTTTTAATAAGAAACTTATTCTAATTTAAAAAAAACTTGTTTATTAATCTAGAAGATAAGCAAAAAATTCGTCAAAATCAAGGAAAACTTTAGTGTTTAATAATAACAGCTGCTTTCTTTCTTCTCCCTATGTTATTATTCTTCAGTACGGATTTATGAAAAGTCTGTTTCTCCAAATCAAAGGTAATATATTAATTAAATGTAATGGGGAAAGCTACATAATTCAAAAAAGGAGGGATTTTTCTTTCAAAATTATTTTGTATTTAAGGTATCCGAATACTTTCGACAACTTTTTTTTTAAATGGAGATATGTTGATTTTTTTATGGTTTTTAGATTTGATTAGTACATTTTTTGAAAAATATGCCAAAATTAAGAGGAGAAAAAGAAATTTTTATTACTAAAATGGGAAAAAATTGGTAAAGTATTTCCAAAAAATAACATAGAAGGGGCCCATTCCATACCAAAATTTTCTGAACAAATTTTCGGCCCATTTTGTACCAAAAGTTTATGAACAAATTTAGAATTGTTCAATTCTGATGTACTGCCATGTTCTTCATTTTAGAAATGACCTTCAGGATAAGAGATATTTCACTTTTTACAAAAACTATAGCATTTTATCTTAATTATTATATGGAATTGCTTAAAATAATAGTGATTGTATTAACATAAGCGACTGTAAATTTTGTAATAAAACAGTTATTGATAAATCTGAAGGTTAAAGCACTTCTGCTATTATACTGAACATACACAAAAAATTTCAGTTAATTATTTTCCAAACTTTTTGAGCAATCGCTGTCCCCATTTGAGCATCTAAAAAAAATTCGAGTAAAACGCATTTTAAAGTATGACATCTTGCTTAAAGTAATGGCATCTGCTTTTTCAAAAAAAACACTTGCAGTTTTTGTTTTAGTGAATGGAAAATAATAAACTTGGTATTTTTATAAAGCTAATAAGATGGTCTATAAAATAAAATCATAAACAATTCGTCAATTTTTTGTAAAATTCACAATTTTAGGGAAGTCGTATACCTTGTTTTACGTTTCTATTAATGTTACCTTCTATGGAAAGACGAGAAAACAATTGAATAATCCTCATAATTCTGAATCATGGTCAAGAACAGATGATGACACTGTAGCTGTGACCCTATTGTCCAAATTACCACGATTGCCAACAGTAGGAATTTGTTCCCCGATAGATTTAACTTGAATCAATTCCTCTACTAGGCATATGCTTAATGGTACCAGGGCTCACTTACTATTTTTATCACCCCACGAATTCGAGACAACGGTAATTCAGCTTGACTTTTATACAATAGAATGACACAGACTGACTAATATTTTAATTCTTTGGTAAAAATAATGTACTGTTTGAAAAAAAAATCTTTTACAAATAATTATGTCCAGATTTTCTTTTAAAATTCCTCATTTATTTTGAAAGAAAATCTACGAAATGTTATCATTGTTTTTATCTTTACATAAATGTATTTTAATGTTTTTTGAAAATATTGGAGAAATCCTAAAATCTTCAAAGGACAAACTTTATTGTGTGAATAGAAATTTAGGAACATAAATTTGATGATTGAGTTGAAATAAATAGCTTGATAAGGCAAACGTAAGTAATATTCTGAGAATGGAGCGTTACATAAACACAGCCCATTCTGTTTCAAAAGTTTATGAACAAATTTGCAATTTTTCAAATTTGATGTGTTGCTATGTTATTCATTTTTGAAATGACCTTCAGGATAAGAAGTATTTAAGGTTTTACAAAAACTAGAGCACTTTAACTCAGTTATTATACGAAAGTGCTTAAAAACACAGTGATCATATTCACATGAGTTACTGTAAACTTTGTAATAGAATAATGATTGATAAATGTGACGGTTAAACCTTTTCTATATTATACCGAGCATATTAACAAAAAAAATTCATTTAATTATTTTCAAATTTTTTTAGCTATAGCTGGCCTCATTTGAGCATTTTAAAAAAAAACCACACACATTTCGAGTAAAATGTATTTTAAGGTATGACATCTTGCTTAAAAAAACGACATTTACTTTTACTATAACACTTGTAGTTTTTGGTCTAGTGAACGTAAAATAATAAACTTGGTATTTTTATAAAGCTAATATAAGATGGCATATAAAATAAAATCTTAAAACAGTTTGTCAAATTATGGAAAAATTTACAATTTTAGGGTAGTCGGATACCTTAAGTAGACTAGTGTGCAAAGGATTGTCGCTTTCTTTTTTCTCTCCAGAAATATACTGTGCAGAGTTCATAATGAAAAGTACTTCTACCAATCTTTACATAATACAAAACTAATACCATAGAACAATTATAATGCATCACCTGATAAATATCATGTAGATAAGCTGACGCCATCCATCCGGTCTAGTGGTTAGTGATTCCAACTGCAGTCCCGTTGGGCTTCGTTTCGAATCCCGGCGTCGATGTTTAAAAATGTATTTTGCTTTTCGGCATGGGTGTACTCTAAATAGCATTCGAGCCGCAAGTCCTCTCGTGAGGTTGGTGGAAGGGAAGAAAAAAACCTGCTTGGCTTCTGACTACCCCCAGTGTGTCCTCTCTAAAAATTGGGGAGAACCAAGCCAAATCGCACTGCCACCTGTATGGTGCTCAAAGCTACGGTGACAACATACATCTCACCTTTTGCTGTGATTGATTTCGTGGGCCTCGATATGACATCGTCAGACAGGTTGTATAAGAAACAACAACAAAATAAATCATAGTTTAAAAAGCTAAAAAAACACCTTTTTATAGTTTATGGAACTAAGTGGTAACAAAATCTTTTAGTCACCAAATCTAGAAATGAGATCTGAAATTATTCGCCAGATGTAGGACGGGATCTGAAACTGGGAAACAGTTAATCCTGATGATCCTGATCAGGACAACTGGACAAAATTATTGTATTGGTCATCGGTCCTGGACAAATGAGCAAAATTTCGAATTAATCTGACCTTTTAAAGTGGGTAAAAACGGAGTTCAAAGATTCTGTTACATACAAGTGAAGCTTATAAAAGGGTGTTAAAAAGAGGTTGATGCACAGAGATTGATCGAATCTGTCATGGCTTGAAGTCCTCACATTAAAATGTTGCTGAAGTAAGGAGAGTGAAGTGCCAGTTCATGTGTCCTTGTCCCATGTCCGTCAACAATAATCCTCGCATTGCTTTAGAGCAGAATTTCTAAAGGTAGGTGTCATGTGATATGAAGCTAAGGTCACCAAAAATCTTAATATTTTTATTGCAAACATCTTTTTGCATAAAATATAACGTGTTCACCACCAATCTTAATAAGATAGTTGTTTATGTAGATTCTTATACCGGAGAAAATCAAACTGATCAACTTAATAAATAGATAACAGTTTATGTACCTGTAATTATATCACATATCGTTTTTTTTATTTTTTACTAAATTAAAATTTTTATATAATTATATTCATTGTAAAAAATTAGTGTGGTATTTTTGTTACTGCAAAACATTAATAGTCCATAAAAAATATACAAGTACTAAAGCGTGCGTAAGCTTTTGCGCAATGCTTATAGTGTCGCCGCTCCAAACAGTTTAAGAACCCCTGCTTTGAACGACGACGTTAATGAACACTTACACCCTATCGCATATAAGAATTATAAGAACAAAATAATCTAAAAGATGGGCTATAAGAAGGAACTAAAAATGAGCTACTACAGAGTATGCTTTCTTCTTGCAGTTGTACAACTTTCACATTGTAAATACGTAAAGTAAATGAGATAGAGTTTGTGAGTCCCTAAGGCTGTCAGTCCCTACCATTCAGAAATGCTGCTTGCCAGGATGATTTTAAAAGTTGCTATTCACCCTAATAGGCTGTACAGGATAATCTGTCTGGTCAATCCATCTGGTGAATGTCCTTGTTTTTCAGAATTTCATCCACCAGGTGAAACCTATATTCAGTGGTGTAACGTACACCCCCGTCCGGGGGGGGGGCAGGACTCTAGGGGGCCCAAAGTCTGCCTGACACCTAGTACGCACAACTTACTAGACCCTTTGTAAGATCTGACTTCACCCTGACGCTAGACCCTTTGCAAGATCTGGCTTGGGACACAAAACTTGACTTTGCAGGGAAGCCCTAATATTCTCCGTTACACCACAGCGTATGTTGAGGAGGAATTTCATTCTTAAAGTTAAAGTCAGATACAATTGCAAGAAAAATTAAGAGCTTGGAAAATGTTTTTCATCTTCATGTTTTCCAGCAGATATGCAGCTGCTGTAAAAAATATTGAGGTCTGCGGGTCAATCCATCAAGTGTCTTCATCCATACCAGTTTCTTTCTCAGATAAGCATGAACATGCATTGGGTTCCTGGTCCAATATATGCTCTCAATATTCGGAGATAACGAGACATGCAAACGAGCGTTGTTTATCTATAAAAATTAACTTGAATCCTTGTACCTTCAAGAAATCAAATTGTCTTTGTGAAATACTTGAGATCCGGTAAAATGCAAATCAGGGCGTTTAAAACACAATTACCATACCCATATCATTTGCGGATATTGGAGACATGTAGTGGCCCTTGCATCCTTTTAACTATGTTCACTGGTTGAGGATAATCTGGATTAATCATTGAAAAGAAAAGTTTTATACTGAACTTTTCTCCAATGTCCCATGTTCTATGCGCCACTCTAAAAGAGCAATTTAAGTAAGTGGGATACTTAAGTTTGCATTTCTGAAACATTTGTTTTACCTTTCATCCAGTACTTTTTAATTTATTCCACTAAATAAACAAATTATTGTAATTTTGAGTACTTGGATGTATTATCATAGTATAGAAAAAGGACTACAGCCACATTTAATGACATAATAGGAGGATTTATTAATTATAAACAAATGGATAGTCACAATGGACATCAAAAGAGAATATTTCTTTTTTACATGTAGTGTCTTCAAACGTCTATTTTCGTATTTTTCTCGAAGGCCTTGTTGGGAACTGGTGGTTTTCCTTATGGCAATTGCGTCAGTATTGATTGAACCCCTTGATAACCGGGGGTGGGATACGACAATGGGCAAGTCCAACCTTACAACAGTTATATAACATCATACGCGAATCATGACGTTTTTGAAATACGCTATTCAAAAATGAGAAATAAAAATTCTTCATGAATCTAAATTATCGTGTTATATGAAATCCAAAGGCTTGCATGTTTATAACTAACATTAACATTTAAATATGAAATTGAATTAACAAAATATATCAATAAATAATCTTCATTTCAAAATACATTTAAATTGCTTGAATCACCTAAAAATGTGTTATCATGAGTATAGTTCATATTTCTTTTTCTTTGAATAGAAAACAAATTATACTATTTTAAAGTAACGTTACAATATCAATTGTATTTAGTTTTTGTTCATTTTTTAAAAAAATTGCTTAGGAATAAATTTTATTTTCCAAAATGAATAAATTATTGCTTTAAAAATAAAATATTTCTTGGATACTAAACACATAATTATATTGTTTAGAAATGTATTAGTTATATTACCCATTTTATATAAATGCAGTCATTGTGTTTCTTCTTGCAGTTTTTACTCCGATGACGGTTGTAAAAGCCATCTAAAGATTTGATTGGTCAACTGAATTATGCGGAGACGATTATATCTGAAGTACACAATTATTGGTGCAATTTTACTCGTCATTTATTCCCCGTACACAGGTAAGAATTTTAAATAAAAAAAAATTTACTTATTAAGGTTATTAATTTTTTTGCAGAATTTTTTTATTTAATATTTATTTTAGTTTACATATATATTAAGTTAGTTTCACATATTTCATTAACCACTTAACTCCCTATTAAAAGTTACGTGATACACACACACACACACATTCCACAGTGTCACCTTTTTTCGCATAGGCACCTGTATGCGGTGAATGGTAAGAAAAGTGAAGGCATAAGTAAGAAATTTTTCTCTGAAATGAGTAAATTCTTACCAAACAGTGTCAAGCTCATTTTATTGCAATACAAAGTTTTCGGAATAGTTTTATTGATATCAGCGCAAAAAAAGTGTTTAAGTTGGGAAGGACTTATATGTACGCCAGGGACATTTAACGCACCGGTTGAGCGAGACGTATTTTTTCGCCGGTGGCAGTTAAGGAGATTTAAATATCTAAAGTAAATATATATCAAAATAAAATCAACCCTGCATATAGTACAGGATTCTTGAGGGTTTTGAGGATTTTTTTTTGTTATTACTTGAAAGTATTATGTGTGTTACATAATTTTAAAAAATGTCTATGTATGATGATAAAATAAATTTTTAAATGGGTGTTAAAGCCGCGGTTCACAACTTTTCAAAGCTTCTGACTTGATTTTTAAAACTAATTTTCATTCCCTCCCCCTCATACCATATCAATGTGCGCAAAAATACTTTCTAAAAACATTTTTGACGCTAAAACTTCTCTACGATGTTAATTACGAACCTAACAAATTAGCAAAAATAACTTAATATATTGATGTTTGTCAATATCAATTCACTGCATTGACAAAACCAGAATTGTGTCTCGCTAATACTCTCTTTCTTACGTCTTTTCTTTGACCGGAAATTTTGCGCAACCTTGAGGCGAATGTGTGAGGCGAAAGACTGCACTTCGTTCAATACCAACTAGTCTTTGAAGAGTTGATCCTTCGATCGTTATCGAATCTATCGTGAATGCATGTGTTGTAATTTATATGCTAATAGCAACTAACGGTTTGAAATATCCACAGTAGTAGAAGTATCCAGAATCAAGGATAAATTTGAAGGGCAAGACTATCCCGAATATATTAGACGATTGTAAAGGATAAAACAGCACACATGTAATCATAGCTGCAAATGTAAAATAAAGAAACTCTAGACAAAAATACTTAAATTTTGGTTTAACAGAGTATGGAGCAGATGATGAAACTAGGTTATGTTTGTCATTTCTTCGCAGACAGTATGGAACCTAATAAACCTACAACTTTCAGAATTGCTTTATAGTGTGTTCGTTAGGGATATTCTTTGAAACAATACTAAATCGTACCAAAAAATTATCTAAGAAAAATACTTCATCGGAATAAAACAATATTTACTTGCATCCGGCAAAGCCATTTTTTATGATAGATCGATATAAAGAGAGTTTTATACCAATGGTAAATATCTTATTTTATCAGTTAAATTGAGGGGGTAGAAAATATGTTTGATGGTACTTTTGCTAAACACCTGATGTCCATATCTCTAACAAAAAATTTTATTGCTCATCGAATTGGTGATGTAATTGAAGATGTGCAACAAGGGTGTCAAACCCGCAGGTTGCATGCGGCCCACAACGAACGTTTTTGCGGCTAGGTCAATAAATTAACTGACAATAATATATAATAAAAGGAAAAATATTCTCCAGAAATAGGAAAGATTTCCTATTTCTGTAGAAGAGAAGAAATGTGTGTGTCAAATGTCAGTACGTCAACATTAAATTGTTCTTATTCTTTTTATATATGTTTATTATAATGTATTATACGAAATAGACCTACGTTTCTGTGTGAATATAGATATCTTTTTCCTCCCACCTAAAATTAAATGTTTGATTGACCTAAATTATCCTTCGAGTTTAACATTCTTGATGTACAAAATCAACCCTTCAGGAAGTTGAGTGTGGCACGTTGTTTTCAATTCAACTTGATGAGGCAAAGGATAACACTAAAGACACTCACTTTTATTGACTCCACTCGATTTTGTGATGGTGTTATGCAAACATATAGAACTCAAAGTTAGAACACTCACATTATTTCATAAAATATTTTACAAACGAGGCAAACATAAAGAAAAGGGCGAAGGAATATACAACGATAATGCTCGTTCTACATTTGAAAGATTCCAAAGAATACAAGCACTTATGAAAGAATAATCTTCACATTTCGTGACTCCCCCCCCCCCACGAAAAACGCTTGCTTCCAAAGGATTGTAATATTCTGAATATTATCAAAACTAAGTTTATATAAATTCATAGTAAATTGTGTAAAAATGAAACCAAAAATCAAGAATCTTACCTCCAATTTTCAAAGACATGAGTGTAGTTCATTCAGTGTAACCATTTTGTTCCGATAAAAAATGCTCATCATTTGGAATTTTTTACAACGTGTTTATGAATTAAGAGATAAAATCGCCAATTTCTTAAGAGAAGAAAACAAATCATTTCATTTGTGATGAATTTGAGGTACTTCATCGATATACCAGAAATGTTACATGTCTTGAATGTTCAAACTGAAATTTAAAGCAGAAAAAACCCTGAAATGTTTGCAAATGTAGATAAATTTTTTAAAACTTACAAGGTCAAAGGATATGTGAAAGTCCTCTTTGTAGTTATTGAAAATCGTTTTACCGGCTGGCAAATTATTTCAAATTTATTTTTTTGCATGCAGTTACCAATGGCCTAAAGATCTGTTTAAAAATACACCTGGAATTTTTTTTAACTGCTGAAGTGGCAAATGGCGAAATCGAAAGAAAGTTTAATAATAATATATAACTTTTTGTAATTTGCTCAGGGATAAAAAATTAGTTTTCTGCTTTCTGAAAAAAAGCACATTTCGTATACTACTACCACAACAGCACTTTATCTTTGCGATACCGAATGTTTGTAAGTGCCTGCTTTGAACACAGAATACAGATACGAGTTAAATATAGAAACAAAGTGTTCATGTCTAGTATTTAACTCTCCTTAGAAAGGCTTTGTTGGGTAAGACAGGCCTAACTGAGTCTCTAATAATTTATTATTTCATGTTTTTGATTCAGTATTAATCAGTCAATTTTTAAATAGTCCTGGAGTTTTCATGCAGACCTATTCATAAATGTGTTATATTTGTGCAAATGAATATTTTATTTTTTTATTATGCCAGTATGTATGCTTCAGTTTCTCCTTTCTTTCAGTTAATTATTACATTTTTTTATTATTATTTTCTTTTCGATATGCTCACCCAACAGCATTAAAAGCAATCATGCACCCTAGTAAGTTTTTTCCCGCTATAATATTTCATAAAAAAAGTAACAAATTTCCCTTTTATGCCCAACTACAAAAAATAGCTCTGATTTTGTTTTATATATAAAAAAAACATTGACTATAATTTGAAGCATCCAAAGAATAATTCTGTATTTGTTTCTTCCTTTTGCATTAAAACCTCTTAGAGTTTATTATAATAAAATAAAATTTAAATAAATTCTAAATTCTTTTTGGGTAATGATTACTCTTTATATTATCCTTCGTATACATGATACTAATAGCTCTCTGTCAAAATCAGTGCATTACTTCATGTTATCTTGTCATCTTTCATCACTCCGTTTTCAATAAGAGGATTCATATTTCTCTCCTTTGCAACTTAATGTAATTTTTCATTAATGAAGGAAATTCAAAATGTGAAATGGAAATTCTATAATGTAAGCAATGGTGGATAATATATTAATACACCATTCAGACAAAATAATTTTAAGAGAAATATTTTAAACTACCTTTAGAAAACTGTTTTTTTTTTAAATATAATAATTTTACAGAAAAGCTTCAGGCACGAAAAACCACAGTATAAATTGCAATATAACCTTTAAAAAAATTGAAAACAAAGTACATCAAACAGATTTTTAAATTTATATTTTCAGTAATACAATTTTATTTAAGCGGCAAAAAAGAGCAAGAAATTTCACATTAATTTTCCTTTATAGTATGTACATATTTCCATTGCATCAAAAACGTTTAGTTAAACCAAAAATCTTCAAATTTCTACAAAGTTCTGTGGTTTTACAAGGCTAATCCAGAGTTTCTATAAGTCACAATAAAAAATCTAAATGAAAAATACAAATGTATATACAAAATGGATTCACGTTCTCTATGAAATTTGTATAACGACAACTTTCTCAAGCTCATCCCACTCATTAAAATTGAAATTTTATTTAAACATAACATAACATTATTCTTTAAACTTTTAATTGTAATAAAATAAACTTTAAATTTTTATTGTAATAAAATAAAATAATATTAAACCATTTTTATTTTATATGTGCCACCTACAAGATTGGGTATATTCCATTGTCTGCTATCCAGGGTCCTAAAAATAATTGTATACTCATTAGCGTAATGTTTTGTACAACTAAATAAAAGTTTCAATACTTCAGATTTTCACCCCCTTATTTCCACCAGATTTTGTAAATTTCTGTACATTTATTGTAAAAATTTGTTATCCTTCATGACTTAAATTTTCTTTTCTTCTTAATGTAATAAGTTTCTTACTTCTGTAAGCCCCGTGTGATACTTTGTAGTGCAGGGGAAATTTATAAATGTTTTCAATAAAAAAAAAGAGTTTTATAATGCAAAGAGCTTATTTTTACATTTAGGGAAGAGGGGGGCACCTATATAACGAAGGAGAATGAACACCTTATTGACATATATCAACAGATTTGACGTAAAAACCTAAATTTAAGCAAGAACAGTTCTTAAATTTTAGGTTTCAGATTCATACAAACTACACAGGATTTTTTCACACAGATATAAACATTTTAATACCATTTAGAACAAAAGGGCAAAACATTTCATTCAATGTAAAGGAATACAAAAACAAAACAATAAGAACGATTTAAACGCAAAATATGAAATGCTACTTCAGATAATTTTAATTTGCTTAGACTTTTACAGCGTGTTAAAAAAAGTACAAGAACATATGCCAATTATTAAAAATAATGCATAGCTAGGTAACACTTGGATCCTAAACTAATATAATTAATGTGTTAGGCAGTGCTACTCAAACATCCAGTATTTGCGACCAAATATTCAATTATAATTTTATCCCCCCCTCCATACAATAACAATATATTGAATTTAATAATACTGTACTTTACCTCTAAAGCCACAATACGACTATAACCTCTTAAGTGCCACCAACGTATATAAACGTCTCACTCAGCCAAAACATTAATTGCTCCGAACGTATATATACGTTTTCCCGAAGTAAGATAGTTTCTATGCATTTCTATTCATTAAATTATTCCGAAGGCTTTCGAATACAATTATAATACCTTGACATTTTTTGTTTACGAATGATTTACTTATTTCAGAGGATTTGTTTATTTATCCCCCTCCCCCCAGTAAATCACATATGCACGCCTACGTGGAAAACGGTGGCATTGGCGAGCGAATCCCGTATCTTTTAATCGGCTATCAAGGAATTAATTATAAACCGTACAAATTATCAAGATAAGTGTTAATTTTTGTATATAATTTCATATATAACATGCCTATGGGGTCACACACATTCACACCAATGGTATTAAACTTATTCTTAAGTTAGTATAGCTAAATAAACTATAAAATGCATTTATATGTGGAAAAATATCGGTGCAAATGTGTATTTATTTTTTTATTTTTTCATAACATACTTTATTTGTCTACTTTCAGTTCCTTAATAATTTTTAAATGATCTTTTGTTTTCGACTTTTCAATATGCTCGCGCCCCCTCGTAGAGTCATCACACACCCCTAAGGGGGCGCACCTCGCAGTTTGAGAAACGCTAGTGTAAGTGAATTACATTTATATTATGTTAAAAAATTTATTAAAAAAATGCAGTATTTTTAAATTTGTCTTTTCGTGAAATACCTATAACATATCGATCCTCTTTAAATGTTATTTAAAGGAATATTTCTCTAAGGGGGTTGATGTGGATCCCCAAAAACACCATGTTGTTTCGTGAGTCGAAACTTTTGAAGATCACTGAGTTAAACCATCAAAGAAAGTAAAACTGTCCTACAAACCATCCTTCAAGTTATTCTAATCAAGTAGCATATTTAATTCTTAATTCATGTGCAAGAACCTGAACAAGTTGGACATTTGAGAGTCATTGATCTGTAAAAAGGAGAGGTAATAAAAAACTTATAAGCTGTAATGAGAGTCTAGTTCTGCTCCACTGCCAATGAGAATGATTAGTTTCCATAACTAACTGACAACTAATCTATTAATTATGATTAATCTACGAAAAACCGAGGGTCCTACTTGAAGAAAAACACGCCTTCTCTAGCAAAAAAAATTACATTTGTGAATGAAAAAAGGATTACTTTATATACAATTATCATTCATCTGAAAGTTATCACGCGTAACTGATAAACCATTCATTACATTCTACAGGGAAATCCATGACTTACCTTTGTTTAACAGTCAGAACGACTGATTTAGTCAATTAGGCATGAATTTATCTGGAGTTCGTTAAAATAATATGTATTAAGGTATCCAACTATCATAAAATTGTAAATTTTTCCAAAAATTGAGAAAATTTTTTTATGATTTTATTTTATAGGCCATCTTATTAGCTTTACTAAAATTCCAAGTTTATTATTTTCCGTTCTCCAGAGAAAAAAAAGTGTTTTAGTCAAAACAGATATAAACGTTACTTTAAGCAAGATGTCATACATTAAAACGAGTTTTACTCGAAATGTGTTTTTTTTTAAATGCTCAAAAGGGAACAGGGATTGCTCAAAAATTTTTGAAAATAATTAATTGAAATTTTTTGTGTGCATGTTCTGTATAATACTAGAAGTGTCTTAACCCTCAGATTTATCAATCGCTGTTTTTTTACAACATTTATTTTTACTGTTTTTTAAGCAATTTTATATAATAACTAAGATAAAGTGCTCTAGTTTTTGCAAAAATTAAAATATCTCTTATCCCGTAGGTCATTTCAAAAATGAGTATCATAGCAACGCATTAAAATTGAAAATTTGTTCATAAACGTTTTGTACAAAACGGGCCGCGTTTATGTTATTTTTTGTGAAATGTTTCCATTTTTTTTCCATTTTATTAATAACAACTTCTTTTCCTCTTCTTAAGTTTAGCATATTTTTCTTAAAATGAACTAAACAAATCTAAAAGCAACAAAAAAAAATCCACATATCTTCATTTTTTTTTAAAAAAAGTTGTCGCGAGTAGTCCAATACCTTAAGTTAGTATATGTATATGTTTAAAAAAAAAAAAAACTAAAGATGTATTCATTATAAGACAAAAAACTTTATGTTCATTAAAATCATAAGTAAAACGAGATATAAATTACAAACTTTGATTAAAATTCTTTAGAAACAATTTTCCTTTTATTCCGTTTGTATAGCAAGTAAAAATGTTTAGTTTAAAAAACGATAGTTAAACTTTTAGTGTTACACCTAAATACAAACTTAAAGAGCTACACCTTCAAAAATGTTTATAGCCAAGCTTAACTGTGTTAATAAACTACGAATAACGTTTGGTAATCTCATGCTTATCAAATATATTTGTATTTACTTATTTTTGTATGTATTTATCTTCCGGTTAGATGAAGTGTTTTTTTTTTGTTAGATGTCATATCATTCTCTTTCTTTCGAATTGATTTTAACGTAAATTAATTAAGAAAAGAGCTAACTCCTAGGCCAAAGCTTCCAGATCAATTAGGAGCTTAAAAACATTGTTCAATTCATATCTCATGTTACTGATGGCCATATTTTATAAAGAAGGCATAAGATAACTTATTTACTTGCATCACACAAACGCTAGGATATTCATGACAAATTGTGTTAAAAAGCAACCATGTTTGAACAAAGTTTTTGGTATTTAATTTACTTTTCTTCATCTTTATTCTTGCATTTTTTCAGTCAATTGGTAACCGGTATAATACCCTTCGTATATAACAGATTATTAGAATTCAATTTCTGTAAAAAATTTGATTTTAGAAAAACATATTATGTAATATGTGTAAACAATTGTAAATATATAATGCCTGGAAGATACTATAATATCATTTTTATTTGTCCAATTCAATTTTCTCTTATAATTATTAGAGAAAAACAATTTAGTGTTGAAATTCCATTTTGATAAAGAAAACTACTTCCAAGAATCAATTATTATTTATAACCCCTAAAAGAGAAAAAAACAGAACAAAGTTTCCAACTGATTGCGTCAATTATTATTCATTTAATCGAAATCGAATTGGAATGAAAAAAGAACTTACGCGACAAAATGTCAAAATTCCTTCGAACTTATCAACGAATACTCGGTTCGGTAGCGAAAATCCATCGAAGTGTTTGCTCTATTTTTCACATCAGGACGAAACATTAAATCCTATTTGGCACCAATGTAGGTAATCTTTTTTTCTGCCACATTCATTCAAGAAAATTTCGATTCTACGACATCTCTTATCGAATCCCGTTAAAGAACTCTTCAAAGTAAAAGTGCGTTCGGCTGTTAGAAGTAATGATTCCGATTGAGAGTTGATAAAAAAGGTTTTCTTTCTACCTTTCCTTATTTTCTTGCTTTTTAGCCTGGAGTTTGGAGACAAATTTACTTTTTATCTCTTCGGGGAAACTTGTTTACGAGAAATGGAATTCTTTTCTATCCTCCAACCGGTTGGCTCTGTGCAGATTTAAGTCGATCAAAGCTTTTCCTCGTTTTTTGGCAATTATTGTTAAAATTGATGCATATTCGATGCGATTTATACTTCAATTCAAGAGAATTTCGTGCGCGTTTTATTGCTTAGAATAAATAGATGAAGATTTTTGCCACCATTTGACTGATAAAAAGTAAAGTTTTACGTTTATAAAAGAAGCTATATGGCACAAGAAATCTTCAACGCTATTAAATGCATATAAATTTAAGAATACCATTGCTAATATATTCGAAGAACTTTGAAGGGATTATGGCAATGCATAAAATGGACTTGAAAGACAATGGAATTCATTTTTCCTATATAAAATAAATTTGATAAACTTATGTTTTATAAAAAGATAATTCTATTTAAATTTCCAATTTAATTAATATTTAAACTATTCCTCTGGCTTTTGATATGTTACTTTAGAATACATTAATTAACTATTGATAGATTTTTATAGATATTACAGGTAGCTATTACAGTATGCTAGGAATCTTAACTACTTAACTTACCCTTACCCAATATCACCGTTTTTCCAACAGGTCCACGTTGTTACGCGGTTTATTGGTTGGAAAAGTAAAGGCGTGTTATAAAAAATTAATTATAACTTTTCATCTGTTCTGTGATTGTGCTGACCGACGCTAACTATCTGCAAATAACTCTACCAATCTAATAACAAATAACATTATTTACAACTAACTATATCGCACACTTCATATCACCTCACACACAAACCCTACTCAAACTTTCTCTCTAACGCCCTTCTGTCTGTCTGACATACACACAACTCTTCACTACCGGAGACACACGTACACAACGCTACTGTTGAAGCAGCGCCATCTAAAATCTTAACAGTGAAATATCCTAAGACATGGTTGAACAAATAAACCAATATCACATTCAGTGCATCCGTACAAAAAACTAAAAAGCTCCTATTACACACGGTAAGCGGAAATGACAGCAAATGAAGAATAGAAAGGAGCACATTCAAACGAAAAAACAAGAAAAACTGCTTAGTAATGAATTTCATCGTTCCTGGAATAAACCCTTTCAAATTCCTTCCACTTCTCCAAAATAAGTAAATTCTATTGAAGCACTGTCAATGTCATGGTATTGTATTCCAAAGTCCTGTGGGACTAGTTTTATAAACAGAGCAGCACAATACATAAAGTACTCCTTTGGAAGGACGAGTAAACACGCTCGGGGCAAAAAAGGCACCAGCTCAGCAGGACGTGTATACACGCCCGAGGTACTTAAGGGATTAATACATGAAATGACATTACAGTTTTCATACGATTAAAAATACAAATTGCTTTTTTTAGTCGTTAGAATTGTTTAAGATGTGGTCTGTGTGTTTAACTATTTTTCTCATTTTTAAAAATAGCTTATTACGATGAATTTATAATATGATACAGTATTCATTTTAAATAATTTACCGTAAAATCCAGCCTATAACGCGCAATTTTAACTCAAAAAATAAGATCGAATTTTAAGGGTGTTCGTTATACGCCGGGTATCCTTCAGAAAGAAAGAATTAGACTTCTATATAGATCGCAGTATACTGTTTATTTAAAAGAAATGACATACCTAAGAAACTTAAAGGGTTGTAGTTCTAGAATGTACTATTTTTCAAAAGTTTGGAATAATACCTCAAATAAATGACACTAAAATAAAAAGCATTGCATTTGATCAATTCAGGTTTCTTCGTAAAAAATGAGATACGAATTACATCGAGAGAAAAAATATACGCCTAAAAAAATCTAACTTTAAAGTATAGGAGAGTGTTATACATCGTCGCGCATTATACGTCGGATTTTACGGTAAGTAGCTTAAAGCTCGCATGAAACAGGAGATTTTTACGAGAGGAAACAAGAAAATACTCTTTACTTTTAATTTTACTACATTAATTAAATAAACCGTGTTTAATTTTTTAAACCAAAATATGACAGAAGTCTCAACAATGAAGAAAAAAACATATTTCACTAAATTACACATACTAAATTAACTTGCAAGCTAATATCGGGTTCGGCATATACTCCAATTTAAATATTCTTCAAATATATTAGCAATTGGCAACATTACTACATGAATAAGTCTCAGTTCACAGTATCAACCTTTCCTTAGAAGTCCTTGTAGAGTAGAGTCTAGAAAACTGGGCCTAATATGGACTAAAGGGTTGTCGAGTTTGTGAAAATGCCTGGTTATTTAGAATAGAACTAAGAAAGAATATAAGTACGAGTGTTTCCTTAGAAAATTTTGCGCTGCACTTGTACGTATTGTTTGCTTGAGAATACAACACAAAACATACTGCTCAAATATCTTTAAACAAAGGAAAAGCTTTTTCTTCATGAAGTGATAGATCATTTATTACTTTGCAAAAACTGACTACTTTTTTAAAGAAATGTCCATGTTTTTTGTTGTTGTTGTTTTACCTGCATGGATGTGGCCAAATTATCGAGTGCCGTGTTCTCGGGATTCTACTATTGTTTTGAAAAGTATAGTCAAAATTACGCACAGCATTAGTTTGAACAGCTTTGTAAAAAATAATGAGGAAACTTTAGAAGAATAGAATAAAATGGTTTAAGTTGAAGCTATCATAGTATGAATGATATTTTAATAATATTTTATAATTTGAAATTAAGTGAAGTGGTAGGATAAAAATATACAATTCTGTTTACTTTTTAACTTTTTCAAATCATATTGATCGGATGTTGAATGTTTGTATAATAAATAATGTACATCGCTTACGTAAAGGGCCTTCAACCTTCCATGCTCGAGGGCCAAATTAATAAATTTACAATGATCCACGGGAGATATCAATAACGGCAAACCATCGATGGCTGCGTCTGCAACGGGCTTATGAGCACAGTGCCTGGCAAGCTAATTGGCACCAAGTTGTCTTTTCAGATGAATCACGCTTCAATATGTGGGGCCATGATGGTCGCATTCGTGTTAGACGCTATGCCGGTGAACGCCGCCTTCCAGAATGCGTTATCGAACGACATAGTGGCCGAACGTCCGGAGTTATTGTTTGGGGTGCGATGTCGTATCATGGACGATCGAATTTGCTACGAATTGAGGGTAATCTCAATAGCAACAGGTACGTCCGTGAAGTGCTTGTATGCATCCTGAAGTTGTTCCCTTCCTTCAAGGCATCCCTGGAGCTATCTTTCAACAAGATAATGCTCTACCAGATGTTGCAAAGACTGTTCGAGACTTCTGTTCAGCCCAACACATGCAACTTCTTCCTTGGACTGATTATTCGCTGGATATGTCGGTTATTGAGCACGTGTGGGATTTGGTTGGTCGGCGTTTCGCTCGTGATCCATGCCCTGCAGCTTCAAATGACGAACTTTTGCTGCGCATACAAGCAATATGGTAGTAGCTCTTCCACAAGTAGTCATTCAAAAACTGGTTGACTCCATGCCACGTCGTATAGCATCAGTTATTGCAGCGCCTGGTGGCTGCACCAAATACTGATTTCGGACACTTAATATTGATTTATTATTTATTTGTACTAATACAAGTCACTTGTGCATGACATTTCATTTAATCCTGATGATTCCTTCATGTTGTTGCATTTCTTACGAACAGCAGTATATATATATATATATATATATATATATATATATATAAAATTTTTGGAACTTTAATAGTGGCAGCACTTATGTAAAAACGCTACGCAACAAAACCAAAGAATGTCGCGAATACCACATGTGAGGTACATACCTATCCTACCTCTCAGCAAAATGATTCGTCCTTCCTATGTCAGGCGCATGTGGAGAACTTATCCTTGTATTAGCTGGCGGTCTAAAGTAAGTGTTGTCAGGATGTTTTTAAAACAAGAACAATGAGGTTGGGTAAAAATTAAATGTGCCAGAGTTCGTACAGTACGCCAAGGTCATATAGGTCTTCAAGAGGCTTGCGGGGAATCTGCATTGATTTATAGAACTGTAGCAAGATGGGTGAAAGACTTCAATGATGGACGCCAAAATGTGGCGGACATGCTTCAGCCACATGCTTCCTCAACAGAACAGGCGTTGCAACAGGTGTTCTGTGACTTCCACATCGTTGCAACCGGGTTATACAGAATGCTGGTTACTATATTGAGTGACTGTAAAAAACATGGTCACATGAATCATTTTTGTATTCCATGTAAATAAATATTTGTCACTATTAAAGTTCCAACCCTCGTTTTTGTATCGCTTTCAAAATAAGTTAAATGGAAGTCGAATTAAAATATTTTGCAAAACTGCTAAATATAAAAACCCATTTTTTTTCCGAAAATTTCTAAAATTTTATGCATAGTCAGATTTTTTTTATATATTTCAAATTATTTAGGGTACAGTGAAATTTTTGAAAAAATACTGAAAATTTTATCTTAAATGGATCAAAAATGGGGTTTTAAATATCAAAAACTTCAGAAAAAAATGGCCTTTTTACGACCAAATGCAGACAAGGCATTTTTTTAAAAATTGTTTCGAATTCAAAAGTTTAAAATGGTCACTAAAATGTCTACATCTGGTCATTCACGGCCCGCGGGTCAAGGATTAACCCCCCCCCCCGGTTTACAGAGTACTTATTTTCTTCATGCATATTGCGAAATAGTGCCGTGAAATATTTTTATTTCTTGTCTTTTAATTATTAAATAAAATGGAAACTCTCTCTTAGTTATGAATAAATTTCTGTTTCCAAAAAAATAGGAAATACAATTTCTCTCAAAACTCACTCCTTGAAATATTGAAAACATTGAAAAATAATTTTACCTTTGACAGAAATCTGCAATTGCTTCATTTTTATATCAGGAATATTTTTCATTTCAATCAAAATCCTTTTTACCAACTCGTTATAATTTTAATCCATGTGACGATGTAATTGGTTTTTAACATTCATGAAAAAAAGTAAAAATGCAGAAACTGTTTTATTTCTCTTTATTCACATGCTCCAGGCATATTCGTTAATTAGGTACATTTTTTGAACCGATATCTTACTTTTGAAACACCATTTCAACTAATTAAAGGGAAGATAATTAAAGGACAGTTTTTGTCGAAAGGTGAGGGAAGGTTATGTTATTAATTTATTTTGAAACACACATATTACACATTTTTTCACGAATTTAAACTAATTAACAGAAACCTTTCAAATTCTTAGAAAAAATATATTTTCTCAAAAATATCAGACATTTTTCTTTTTTTAGTATAATTTAAGGTTACGTTTGATTTTCTAGCTCTCTTAAATTTTCAAAGTACTTTGTTGTTGTTTTTTTTAAATTTCTGGATATTATTCAATTATTTTTTTTATTTTAGGAGGATCCACAAAGCATAATTAAATCATTGTAATTTGCTTAGTATATTTAAGAAAAGAAATTTGCTTTTACATATTAACGAGCTATATATGTGTATATTTTAAAAATATGGGTTCGTGAACTTTTGTTCTTTTTTTTTAAGTGGAGCAAATATATTACAGTTGTTATCTAAAATATTTTTTAGAGGCATTTTTTTTTTTGAAAATTTCTTTTTATTTAATCCTACTTGGAATTTTCATACATTAAGAAATCAATTGAACAATAGATAAACAAATAAAATTTTTGAGAATTAACAACATTTTTGCCTTCGATTCCAAGTCACACCTGGTTTTCAGTAGCATTAACACTATTAAAATAGTACGGTAGTAAATACAGTATTTATCGTTTTACTTCTTGTTTTCGATTTGGTTCAACCAATAATAAAGAGAGCAAAAACAAGTAAATTCTTAAGCTCGCCTTTTGGAGCTTTCAAGTGAAAGATGATTCAGAGAGTTTTTAAATATTGCCAATTTTATATATATATATATAATTTTTTCTAAACATAATATATCTTCATATTTTAGGAAATTAATTGCACGACATCTCAATGACGGAACAGCAGACACATTTAATTCTAATCGAAAGAATGCGTGAAAAATCTTGTTCACTATTAAGGTATCAGACAACCCTAAAATTGTGATTTTTCCCAAAATTGACAATTTTTTTTATGATTTTATATTAAAGACCATCTTATTATCTTTATAAAAATACAAAGTTTATTATTTTCTCTTCACTGGAACAAAAAACTACAAGTGTTTTAACAAAAGCAGATGTCTCTACTTTAAGCAAGATGCCATACATTAAAACGCATTTTACTCGAAATGTGTGTTTTTTTAAAATACTCAAAATGTGCCACCGATTGCTCAAAAAGTTTTGAAATTAATTAACTGAAATATTTATGGTGTATGTTCTGTATAATAGTAGAAGTGTTTAGACATTCTTAGTTAGTGAGCATCGGTCTCCAGACCAGAAGGCATGGGTTCGATGCCCGATGCCACCAAATGCCCACCGAGTACAAAACGGAGAACGTGCTCGTTAAATATGTGGGTCCAAATGGTGTCGCCATCTATCGTGTTGTACCGAGCAAAATCGTGCTGTCACCTTTATGGGGCTCAAAGCTTAGGCTAACGACAGGCGTAAAATTCTAGCCCTTAGCCGCGATGAATTCCGTGGACCTTGATCTGATGTTACTGCCGATCAGGTGGCATAAGCAACAACGACAACAGACCTTCAGATTTATCATGACTGTTTTATTACAAAATTTACAATCGCTTATGTGAATATAATCACTGTTCTTTTAAACAATTTTTTATAGTAACTAAGATAAAGGGCTCTGGTTTTTTCAAAAATTTAAATATCCCTGATCCTGAAGGGTATTTCAAAAATGAATAGCAAAGCAACACATCAAAATTGAAAATGTTCATAATTTTTTTGTGCAGAATGGACCCCTGTAATTTTTTTCTAAATTTTTACTTATTTTAGTAATAATATTTTTTTCTTCTTAATTTTAGCATATGTTAATTAAAATACACTAAATAAATCTAAAACCACAAAAATATTTGCATATCTCGATTTCTTAAAAAAAGATTCGCCGCAAGTATTCGGATACCATAAGAGCATCGCGATTGATATTATCTTTGCAACATATTTCGATTGCTTTGGCAAAAAAACAATATTGTTAGTAGGATTCTGTTCAGAAAGAAACTTAAAACAGCTTAGAAAAATTCTCTCGAAAAAGAAATTAGAAATACCACTGAAACATTTTTAGTATGATTTTTCTCTTGAAGTTTCTGAAAACATTTATTTATATGTAGATGTTAATTACTGAACAATATGATTAGAAAAAGTATTTCACACATCTCTAAATGTCATTCAAAAAGTTCCTTTAAAGGCAGCAAGATGTTGTACTTAAGAAGGGCATGTGAGGAAATTCCATCTCCACGAACTTGAAACTGGCAACAAAAAGAAACAAAGGTGTTTTTAATTTAGGGATATTTTTTATCCCAGCTGTCTAAAGCGCGGCAAAGTGTATCTAGGTAAATATTTTCTATTTGATTTCTTAAAGGATACATCTAAAATATGGGGCATCAACAAACTTTAAAAACATATCACAATTTCATAAACCAACATGTAATTATGTGTTTATCAGTTCGTAAATCTATATAATTTACTACAGAGTGTTCAGGTTTAAAATATCCAAAAGTTATGACTTATTATTACGGAACTACCCATCATAATGTAATAAACTGTTCATGTGTGGATTGGAAACCCCTCCAAGATTTTAGGGTATTGTCCGAACGGTCGCACGTGCGCGCAGTATTCGGCAATCGCAGACGATAAACTTGTTACACTGACTTCATTATTAAAGCTGTAGACACCACAGCACAAGGTGCAGCCTTTTGCAAAGGTACTTTGCACCACAGCAAAGGTACTTTGGTTAATTGAATTTAAATCACTCACGCGTATACAGCGACATCTTCGAACAGAACGGTACGCCGATCCTCCGACATCAAAAGCTATCCACCAGAAAGAACTTTAAAAGTGACGGGAACTTTGTTATCTCTAATTGGCAAGTATCCTTAAGTTTTCGTGATATAAGACACGGTATGGGCCTTGATGATGGGCGTGATTCATTTTGTTGGAACCCTGATAAGTCTATTAAGCAAACCATTAAAGACATTCTATTCTGTTCGAACCCATTGATGTACACGCGTGACTGATTTAAATTCCGTTAACCAAAGTACGCACTGCAACTTTTGCTGTGGCGTCCACATCTTAACTAATGAAGTCAGTGTAACAAGTTTATCGTCTGCGATTGCTGAAAAATGTACGCACG
This sequence comes from Trichonephila clavata, assembly GCA_019973975.1. Taxonomy (NCBI): domain Eukaryota; kingdom Metazoa; phylum Arthropoda; class Arachnida; order Araneae; family Nephilidae; genus Trichonephila; species Trichonephila clavata. Next base: position 52,954 of record BMAO01017555.1, read on the forward strand.
TGCGGCCGATCGGACAACACCTTAAAAATTTCTGAGGGGTTTACATTTCACGGCTGAACAGTTTATTACATTCTGATGGGTATATATTTTCGTAATAATAAGTCATACCTTTTGGGTACTTTAAGTCCGGATACCCTGTTTTAGAAGTTAACTTCAAAAGGAGACACATTTATAAGGTACAGTAGTTGTTAAATCGTAAGTAAATACATTGATGGTGAAAAAGATGTTTAAATTTCTACTTTACCATAGGTAATTAGACAAAATTCAAAGTATTTTTAAATTCTGTAACGCAGCGTTTCTCAAACAGTGGGGCGCGCTCTTCTAGGGGGTGATAACTCTACAAGAGGGGTGCGAGAATATTTAAAATTCGAAAACAAAAAGTTATTTAAAAATTACTAATTTATTCAAAGTAACCAAACTAAAACTTACTGACATAATAAAAATAAAATACACAATTACATCTATATAATACACTTATAAATGTATGGGTACTGTATGATTATTTTGCAAAGCTAATTTAAGAACAATTTTAATTATTACCAGACCCCATGGGTTTGTCATATATAAAATTGTACACAACAATTAACACTTATCTTAATAATTTTTACTGTTTATTATTAATCCGTTAACTGCATTTTAAAAGTTACGCAATTCACTCCCCAATATACCGCACGCGTGTGTATTTAATGTATTGGAGAAGGGGAGGAATAAATAAGCAAATCCTCTGAAACAAGTAAAAATCCCTCGCAAACACTGGCAAGGAATTTTATTGCATTCCAAAACCTTCGGAATAATTTTATGTATAGCAGTTCACAGAAAAGATCGTATTTCTCAAAGACGCATATATACGTCCGGGGCCATTAATGCTTTGGCTGAGTGAGACGTTTATATATGTTGGTGGAAATTAAGAGGTTAACGTCGTATTATAGCTTTAGCGTTAAAATATTGTACTATTAAATGCAATACAGTTTTGTTGTATGGAGGGGGGCGCGATGAAAATTATGATTGAATATTCGGTCGCAACTATTGAAAGCTTGAGAAGAACTGACGTAACATACTTTAAATAACATACATTAAAACTTGTAACTTAAGTAACCGATATTTATATAAGTACATGACCAAAATACTGAAAAAAAATCATTTCCAAAATAAATCTCATTTTATATAAAATATCCTGATGAAATTAAAATTTACTAGTCTGGGGAAAAGTTAAAGTCTATTATTTGGGACCCAAAAGAATAAAAATTACTTCAGCCAACATAAACAGCAAATATTTTCAAATTACTTGAGGACGAACTTAGTCACGATTGATTATCTTACCATATAAACTCCACAGGACAAGTATATGCAATCAAAAAGATCTTGTTCCATGAAAAAACTAGTAACATTACCAACAAAAGATGGGTGATACACCGAGATAGATAAATAGCCCTAGCAAAGCAGAAACAACTCAATGTTTATTGGTTCGGTTGATCATTTGTTATCAGATGAAGACGCGTTTGCAGAAGGAAAAGGTTAGAGAGTAATGCTATCGGATCAATGTTTCTTTGACAGGATTAATTGCAGTTTTCGCACTCCATATTTCAAGAGAGAGTTTCCTGAACAGATTGGAAATCCGATTTGCTTTTCAAAATTGATGATACAATTGTGCAGTTCATTTAAAACTGATGTTATTAGTTTGATCTATGTTGACAGTTGCTATTGAGCCAACAATTTGGGAAGGTAGTTTTGTAATAGAATAAATATTTTGAATTATACATTTCGTCGAATGCCTAATTGGGAATATCTAAATAATTAAAACTAGCGGGTATAGGTAAATTTTTAATTATTCGAGTAAACAATGAAGTTTTATTTGAATAATCCAAATCACCTTGCGGAAAATGTCATTAATTTAATTCATAATAAATTAATTAAAAATGAACTGATAGAGCTAGGAGGAGCACACCCTGTTTGTTTAACGGTGAACCAATGCCCATTGTACGGATTATGCAACTGTTTATACTCATTGCTTAAATTGTAAAATTGTATTTTACATGCATTTTGTATTTCCAAAGAAATCGTAGACAAGAATAAATTTATTTAAAAATATCCTGGCGCCATCTGTTGCAGGTAATCTTAACTACGTCAAAATGTATTACATCATCACAAAAAACTTTTTTTAATATAGAGAGAGTAAATTTCGTTAAAATGGATAAATTACTAAATAAGGTGTATTCGGACATTGAATTATTTTTAGTAATAAGATCAATTTGATTCAATTTTAATTTACAACGCGCTAAGAAGCAACATGCAAGCAATTGGTAACGGGTCTCAACATTTGCTTGAAAGATCAAGTGAGGGAGAAGACTCATGAGTTGGCATCCACCTCTCCCAACTTCCACACCACTCAAGTAATACGATAAAAATAATAAAAATATAAAATAAATGCATTGAAAATTTTAATTATCGGAGAATAGCTGAATGTTAATAAATACTTAATTTTATGCAAAGTTGACATCTATAAAAATATCAATTCATTGGTATTGTAAAATAGTTCTTGAAATATTTGCTACATTAAAAAATGCACCAAAGTTGCTAACCTATAAGAAAAATTGCTGTGTAAAAAGTAAGCCAGTGGAAATTTAAATTTATTCCCAATACGCCACGGATGTAGTTTGACTCTGAAAATATATCTATTATAAAATACTACGAAAGGAGGAAGTACCCACATTTGCCTGGCAGTGGACAACTCTCCGTTGTACAAATTATACAACTATTCATACTCATTGCTCCAATTATAAAACTGTAATTTACATGTATTATAGAATGTAGTTCTATTTATTTATTTTTCCTTGGAAAATTCGTTCTTGGCTCTCCTCTTCAGTTAACATACTGAAGCTACATCGTCCAACATTTATTTGATAAAGTCCTTAGATTTTGACAAACCTTCAGTTGATGTGGCGCGCTTATCCTGTAGGATAGAACCAGGTACCTTTGGATCCGAAACCGAGTAACTTATCTACTACACCAAAATGATCACCTTGGTGCGGAGGTAGTTACTGGCTTATATAGATGGTACCGCTACATACACCCCACCAGTGAGTCGGTAGAGGGCGAACGAACGATGTATTTGTTTAATCAAGCGTGTTTTTTTTGCTACTGCGTCATGAGTTGTGACGGCTTTGTTGATTGCGTCATATGTGAGACGACTTTGCTGTGCCGAGTGGGTGCGGCGAATTTGCTGCGTCGAGAGGGTTCGACGACTTTGCTGCATCAAGTGAGTTTTGACGACTTTGCTTGCAGGTAGATGGCACCACGACAGTTCAGAACGTTGCGTCTTTCTGAGTTCAGCCAGGGTCACCAATGAAGTGGCGCGCTTATCCTGTAGGATAGAACCAGGTACCTTTGGATCCGAAGCCGAGTAACTTATCCACTACACCAAAATGATCACCGTGGTGTGGAGGTAGTTACTGGCTTATATAGATGGTACCTCTACAAGCTCTTGCATCTTCGTGGAAAGTTGATTATTTAGTTCGACTGATTGCTAATAAGTATTCGTATGAGACAACCCCTTTCTTCTCACGTAGCAATTCGAGTCCAGGCAATGTTGCCATATTTTCCTTAGAAAGCTTACAATAATGTACATTCTCAACCGTTTTCGTGACGCTTTTCGAAGGAAGCACATGGTTACCAATTCCGATTTTACGACAAATGCGAAATCGGAGGTCGCCAACTTGGCGAGTTATCTTGAACGCTGCGTGTGAGTGAATATTAACGTCACACTTTTCAGATACTCGAGGACTTTTAACGACGGACCTCGTAATTTTGAGCCATGGTCAAGTGGCGAGGACCATACCTGAGCTGAAGCCACTCTCTTAACTACCACTCTACACCAATTGGAGGACATTTGAGCCCTCTCCAGATTAACGTGCATCGCCCCCTACACAGTGGTCTTCAGCGGTACTGGGCTCGAGCTCATGACACGCCAGCCACGAGTCCATTACCTGACACTAGGTTACCACTACCACATCTTGAGCGTTGCAGTTGTTGTGAGTAAATATTAACGTCGCACTGTTCAGATACACGAGGGCTTTTGGCGA
>BMAO01017556.1:0-38794 GCA_019973975.1 Trichonephila clavata
GCAAGATTATAAACCGAGGGAGCAGTTAAATTAACTAACTACCCTGAATTCCTAAGACAAATAATTAAGCACTTAACTGAATGTGATCCGATGAAACAGCACTTGCCCGTTCAACTGGATTTTTGATCCAAAGCCTCTACAAGTGCACCAAGGCTTCCTATAGTCACTACTTTAATCTCACTATAAAAGCAGACTAACGACTAACTCTAACACTCACTTTGAAAGAATTTTAAATAGCACTCAAATTAGCACACTTCAAGTTTTCTCTACTGAAGGCGAAATTAAACTCAAACAACAGTCAAAAAATTATTTTTCACCTAGAGAATTAGTAGAAGGGCGTGAATAGGACCGGTCACACACATATTTTGGTACTTTTTCTTATTTTTAAAACTAAGTATATCTACCATGATCGAATTACACACACATTTTTGAACTCAACGTTTGAATATTACTGCGCATACAGGCCCCTAAATGGATAAAAATTTCATTCAGCCTTTCTCTTCATTCAAATACGGTCGGGTCAAGATACAAGTCACTTCACCTTCTAACTTTCTAATCTAATCACTCGCGTAAGGCCAACGCCTGTTTTCAACTGTTTACGTGCCAGTAGCTCCCGCTGAAAGAGCATGTAAACTTTCCCTTAATATAACTCTTAATACACACATACCAAAAAAAGTCTCTATTATCTTATCATCGGTGCAATGAACACATTTTTACTTTCTCGTATTTTTGTTGCTTTGTTTCTGCTTTGCCAAGAAGCGATAAACTGCAGCTCCCATTGCATTAAGTTTCCTCGTCAGTCTTCTAATAGTATCCAGACAACATTTTAAAACAGAAAAAAATTATTTTGTGCTTTTTTTGTTTAAATAATTTCAAATAGGAAAATTTGTAAAAGGAAACTAAAGCCTTCATTTCGTCTTTAGTGAAGTTGCTACTTTCTCTTTATAGTTTTATCGTTTTTCTAATCATTCTATCAATTTAAAATAAATATTTAAATTTTCCATTTAAATGGATTTACTTTTAAAATTGGACCAAATTGAAATCTTTTATTCTTCCGTCTCAGTTGCTAAATTTTTCAATCCAACCGTGCGTAATGAATGGGTATGTATCAGTTATATAGTTTAAAACATAAATTAATTCCTCCATTTATTGTGTGGGCATGTGGGCTTACTGTGAATTTGAACTACGAAATCTCAGACATAACCAGCGTTATTTGTAAGCACAAATTTGGGGATTCTAAAGTATAAATTATTTCGTAATCATCCATGATGCGAGTGCCCAGGATGGAACCAAACACATTTCCATCTACCTCTACTGGAAACAAAATTTCTCCAGTTCTTAGTTTTAAGGAACAAACAGTCCACTAATGCAGAGGTACTCAACCTTTTTTCTCACCGGGCCACATGCACCTGATAGGTATTTCAAGCAGGCCTCACACGTTTGACAGGTGTTTCACGCGGGCCGTAATATAAGAGTAATGGAAAAAATATACAATAAGACCAAAGCAACATTGAACAAAACAAAACTGATTAAACTATTTAAACTCATTCTTGGCTTTTACTTTAACACTATATTAACCTTTATATCAAACACTCCCAAACAATTATTCACTTTTATACATTTTTAGAAAGTTTCGGGATAGTTTCGATTTCCTTTCATCCATGACCAAGCCTTTACTTACATTCACTATCAAAAAAAAGAAAAATTGATAGATTTAATGCGTTTTACAGAATTTCCAATAAATTTTAAGTGCATTGTTTTAAAATAATTAAATTTCTTAGTGCAACGGGCCACTCAGAAAAGGTCAGAGGCCACATGCGGCCGCAGGTTGAGTATCACTGCTCTAATGCCTATCAAAGTCAAGGTCTTTCTCTTCTTTTAGAGTTTCATGGTTTAAAAGAGAAGATTTCTTTCAGAATGTTCTGTCGTTCATATGATAACATGCCAAATCCATTTTGAAGTGACTTATTTTAATATAATATGAACTATACATCTAGCTCTTTGAACATTCGATATAATTAGTGTTGCATTTTTCTTCGCCAGATACAATTTTACTAAATTGCTCAGAAACAACCAAAATCCATTCCTCCTTATTGGTCAATAATCTAGGTCTCCGAAATATAAGTCTGGACAGGACGGACTAGGATCTTGTACAATCATAGCTTTGTCTTTTTAAATATAAATTCAAATCTAAGTAAAAAAAAACCTTTATCAACAACAAATTTTGTAATCACATAAACTTATTAGCACATGTGTAGTGAGCATTTGAAATGGTGTAAAAGTTGAGGTACAATAAATAAGGGAGAGAAATCGTTAATATAATATGATTAAGAAAGAACAAAAGCTTCCTTATGTTTGGAAATCAAATTTAAAATCATTCCGAAGAACAAAAGGTTTAAAAAATAATAATGTTGTGATTATAAATTCAATAGTAATGAAGGACATTCGAAAGGAGAAACAAATTTGAAGATAGTGAAATACAGTAAAAACTTTTTTCGTACGGTCCTTTTTTGTATGCGATTTTATTTTTGTGCGATCTTTTTTATGCGGTATATGAACTTCAACGGGGTTGGCACTACATCAAGGATGTCAAACGCAAAGGCTAACTTGGGCCAAGAAAACAAATTCAAATTGAGGTGGACCGCAAAAAAAATCAATATTTGTAAAGACACATTTATTTTGAATAATACATTATTTAATTATTATATATAATTAATATATTAAAAAAAAATTTAATTAATTATATTAACAAAAAAAATTTAATTTTATGTCTTGACACTTGACATATATTCTGTGCTACTATCTTTCCTGTTTCGGAAGAATTTTTATTTATTTTATTATATATTATTGTGTGCCAGATATATTGGCCGGGCCACAAAAATATTCGTTATGGCCGCATGCGGGCCGCGAGTTTGACACCCTGATGTACACTTCAAGACGTTACGCTCATTTGTTACAGTTTCCCGACAATGCATGCTCAATTGCTTTTGCTCGACGCGCTTGATTGAGGGCGAAACTATCAATGGCAGTTACGTAATCAATAATTTGATAAATTATGAAATGAAATATATATTTCCTAGTTCCAGCTTTCCAATAAATTGGAAAACCAGTTTCTTAAATAGATACCGATTCCGAAAGCAGTTTGAAATTCCAAAAAGCGCTTCGATCATGCATATCTTATTATCGTGACGTTTACAAGCAAGTGATCTTCCAACCGTCATCGCAAAGACTTATCACTGACTTTATGGTGCCAAAAATAAATCATTTGAAATTTATCTTCAAGTGACGAAAACGGTTTTGAACCAAATCGTCACAGGAAGATGCGCATTTTGGAAAACGACAAGTAGCAGTGAATTATGCATGTGCATTTTGAAAACCTCTCCATGTAAAACAATGAAAAATTAAATATTTTTAAATGTTTCCATGTGTAGTTCAATTATTTATTTTGTTTGGAAGCACTTTCTCATGTATTTCGTAAATAATTGAAACAATTTCTCAAGTGCGACTTTTTTTTTATGCGGTCCCTCGCCACCACATATAAAAATATTTCTGAAGTACGTCGTCAAAGTTGCTTGTTATATACGGACCGCACAAAGAATTTTTATTGTATTCTGGAAACATTGAAAATAAAAGTTAATTCAATGAGCAGAAAATAATTATTCGTGTAAAGTAACGTTGATATGAGTCTATGCGATTGGAAAATTAAATCTTTGTCAGTATAATCTATTTAATTTTATCTGCAGTTTTAAAATTAATGTAATATATAATTAATAAAATCTAACTGGTAAATTTTGTAAATATGCTTTTGTCCATTTTATACTTGGAAATTTGCATTAAAAATTACTTGTAGATAAATTTATTTATTTTTTATGAAGCGTAATGGATAATTTAGATTAAGTATATTATATTAACAAATATATGAATTATTATTGAAACATATGAATATATGATTATGAACTTGAGTACTGGAGTATCTAAATATATTCTAAGTCTTCTGTGTGGGACATCCTAACTCCTGTGTATATTCAAAGTCTACATGGGATAAATTCATGACTGTCCCAAGATAAATGCAATCACGTGTTCTAAGTTGAATTCGAAACTGACATTGTTCTAATAGTGAAAAAAATTAGAAAAAATTTCGAATTTGATAATTTGTTAAAGATGTGTTCAAATATCGAAATTCTTCAAATGGTTTTTCAAAATTAAAAATAAATTACGTATAATGTACGTCTACATTTAAATCTAGTGCATTTTGTTTACCTATGTAAGTTGCTATTATTAACAAATATGTAATTTTCAGAGAAAGTTTCTTGTAAAAAAACAAAAGTTGGCAACACAGAAAAGCACATTAATGTTTGGCTGGAAGCACACGATTACAATTATTATGTGACGTCACATGAATTTATGAACTGATTTGGGCGGAAACACGTGACTATGACATCACATGAATTTAGCCCATTACAATACTGTTTATGTCTATTGATTCAAATTTTGGAATACCAAACGATTTTTAACTCGAATTATTATTGTAATCAATGCAATCAATTACTATAATCTTTGACAATATTTGTTATATTTTATGTATTCTTTTATAACGAGAGATGAGAGCGAACAGGTTATGACTTAAGCCTGCTTTAAACAATTCTGACGTTTATTTTCGAAGAAAAAATATTTAAAAATGTTCTTATGTTATATTTTTTTAACTATCGGTGGTTTGTAATCTATAATTATTGCTTAAATAAAAAAAATTTTCGGTTGAAATAGTAAATATATATATATATATTTTATGTCACGAATTAGTTTTTAATTTATTTTGATTATAATAAAGATTAGACATTTGAATTTTTTAAATATTCTTTTCTAAATATGTGATTATATAACATCATACATGCGCGTGTATATATAAATTTCAAATGTATTTTAAATCATAGTTTCGATTTATAAAATATCGTTTGGTGGGAAAGTTTTTATTTAACAGATTGGCAGTTTACCATGGAACATACAGTTCCATTTTCGATTTGAAAAAGCTAACGTATTTTAATTTCTTCTGACATTTTTATTCAGTATTCGTGATTTTGTAACAAACTGAAACATCTGGATATGCTTTTTTTTAAATTTATTTTGTTTTAATTGTTTGACATTAAAATTAACTTATTCTTACTTAATCATCAAAAATATAAGAGTTTATTTATAATTATAATTTGGAATATATTACTGTTACATTTTGTTTAAATGAATAAAAACTACTTTCTAATTGAAATTTTGATGCAAAATTACTGTCACATATAATTCTGTTAGCTCTATTTAGGATTTCTTCCAGATTTTTTTCAACACTTACGTTATAAAAACTGAACAAAATTTATTTTAACATATCTCGTTAAGGCCATATTATTTACATGTTATAGTGATCTTGGCAAACATTCTATGTTCAAAAGCACCATTCTAAAATATTATCTACACCGCAACATACGATTATTACGATTTACATATGAAAACATGATTTGAAAAACATATTTTGTTAATGAAATACATTCAGTAATGTATACTAAAAACTTGAATTCTATTATTGTCTGATAAAAGAAAGCATATTTTAGTGTATTTTTATTTTACTGACGTCTCTCATTAATCTTAGTCTTTCTGCCATTTTAATTAATCACAATTAATTTTTTCCCTCTAAATGTGTTGAATTGCATTAAAATTAAGAAATTTCTTTTAATCTCGGGTTTAAAATCATTATTCTGTTTAACATGGATAATAATTCCTACTCATTTAAATTGTAGTTGTTCTGTAAATATAATTTCAATGTATGGTTATTATTATTATTATCATTAAACTTCGGTTGGTCTAATTTAGTCTAATTTAAAAGCGCTTTTAACACAGTCAATAGGATTCATACTTTTGAACAATAATCAGATGCCATGGGCGAAACCTAAGTTTCCATTTTGTTCTTCATATCCACACATGACAATTTTAAGCCATGATATGTTTAGCCTTCATCATGTAATGAAATTTGTTTGAATGAGATGACGATATTCGAATCCATCCAAGTCTAATACTTTACCAATTAGATATTATCACTTACACCTAAGTTTTCCAACTCATTTTTGCTTTTGAAACCCTTTAATCCTAACTATAAGTATGTAAAGTCCCACGTAGGAGTATGTAATATTCCGTAATGAAATATTTATCTGTAAAATATTGAAAATAAGTCTCTCTTAAACAATTCAGTCACTCAACTTTCAACTATTAAACATACTGATGGTCAGCTAAATATCGTCATTGATATTTTATCTAAGGGTGGAAGCGATATCTTCCATCGATTATGAAATCACAGTAAAATCTCATATTTGTGGGATCTAAAACTCCAAGCTTTATTTAAGAACTCTTTCGAAAAATGTATCCTCTCACTAACGTTAATTTCATTTGATATTTTATTTTAACGACTAACATCAGACCATATATTCCTTAATTATTTCTCTAGCATTTTCAAGTAAATGTACAACTAGGCGTACACTAAAATAAAAAAAAACACAATAAAACAAATAACTTATAAATTTATTTGGATAGACTTGAATAAAAATGTTTGAAGATGGACCAAAATATACTTCAATTGACAGAAGTTTCAACTTACTAGACATACAAAATCAATTCTAGCGAAATTTCATGAGCTGATGAAACCTTTGGCATCATCCACATGAATGGTCAGACTCATTTACATCTTCTGAAGAAAACTTTTATGGTTTTGCTATCATAAATTGCTTCTCCTGCAGAATGGAAGATATTCCAATTCACAATATTAAAATATTACGAAAGATATCATAAAATTAAATTTTTAGAAAAAAATCGGAACGGAATTGTGAGATTTGGAATACCGTATTGCGCTATTGCAGACCGAAGATCTCAAATCTGACATATTCTAAATTCTTGAAATATTATGTAGCACTAAAATAAAATAATACAAATAAAATAATACAAATGTTTATCACCCTCAAGCAAATAGAAAATTCTAAACATACACTAATGTCCTCGAACCCTCAGAAGTGTAACTCAAGCATATAATTCAATGACTAAAGAGATATAATTTGAGAAGATAAACGAGTAAAAACCAGTAAAAGCAGAAAATAAATTTTTCCTCCAAAACTACCTCCACTGTTATTCCCATGTCTTCCTGAAACAGAATAACAAGAAGAAGCTTTTTGAACCTCCTTACGAAGGACACATTTCCAATTTTAAAAAGATCGGAAAATGTTTTATAATTAAAATTAAAGAATGGGAGAATAGTGCTCCAATCGATAAATTCAAACTTGCCCTATTTCTAAAAACTGATGGATCAGTGGCGTAACGGAGAGCATTAGGGTCCCCCAACAAAGTCAGGGGTTTCGGCCTTTACGGAAATAACTGATTACAATCTATTATTTCAGGCGGCACACCCAATCCCTTTTTTTAAAACCTTGAGAGCCCCATATTGAAAAAAGGAAAATTAGATAACTTTCCATTTTAGCTGATTGGCGGGGATGGGGGGGGGGAGGGTGAATGCTAATATGAAGTCATTTAGTGACTATCAATTCAAGAAAGGAACATGCATTTAAAATTACAGATATTGGAAAACGTGCGGTATTTTGACAACTTTCTAAAAATTAGAGCAAATAATGGGTTGAATGAATTAAAAATCCTTATATATATATATGTTGTTTCCTTCCCGCAGGGAAGTAATGAAAGTTGCCATTGCTTGTGAAACAGGTTGGACTTCTTAACAATAGATGGCGACACCACCTATCTCCACCTCCACAATTTTGGCGTGGAACTGAAGGGGACTGAAATATTCTCCAGCCCCCTGCACTCGTGGTTTCTGCTGCGACCGCCCACAAGACTTTCGGACCCACTGATTTAACGAGCACGTACTCCGTCTATACTCGGTGGTATTTAGTGGCATCGGGCATCGAGCCCAGGCCCTCAGGTCTGCAGTCCGATACTCTAACCACTAGGCTACCCACGGCCCCATCTATATATATAAAGGAGAAATGCGACTCACTCACTGACTGACTGACTAATCACGATACCTCCGGAGCTATTCAACCTACAGATATGAAATTTGGTAGACATGTTCCTTTCATGGAGTAGAGATCAGCTAAGAACGGATTTTTTGCGAAATTCGAATCGCAAGGGGCGTTACGGGGGGTTAAGGAGAGTTATAAATAATTGTTTCCATTTTTAAATTACTCGACGTACAATCTTGAAATTAGGTAAGCAGATTTCTTTCATAGAGTAGAGATCCGCTACAAAATGAGTTTGGTGAAAATTGGCCCCCAAGTGGCGTTGCGGGGGCTTAGGGGCCGTTATAGATAATTATTTCCATTTTTAAGCTATCAGAAGCAAAGTCTGTATATTTGATAAATACATTCCTTTCATAGAGTAGATATCAGCAACAAGATGGGTTTTGGGAAAATAGCCCCCCAGGGGCGTTGCGGGGGATTAAGGGGCGTAATAGATAAATATTTTCGTTTTTAAAGTACTTGACCTACCAGCTTAATAATTGGTAGGCATGTTTCTTTCATGGAGTAAATATCCGTTACAAAATGGGTTTTGGGAAAATTGACCCCCAAGGGGTGTTGCGGGGTGAGGGGGGTTAAGGGGAGATATAAATAATTATTCCGATTTTTAAACTATAAGACGTACAGTCTTGAAAATTGGTAAGCGGATTCCTCTCATATGGTAGATATACGCTACAAAATGGGTTTCGTGAAAATAGAAACCCAAGTGGCGTTGCGGGGCTTAAGGGCGTTATAGAGAATTATTTTCATTTTTAAACAACTGGTAGTATAGTCTTGAAATATGATAATCAGAAGCCTTTCATGGATTAAAGATCCATGTTTTGTGAAAATCGACCCCTAGATGGCATTGCGGGGACTCAAGGGTCGTTATACATAATTATCCCCATTTTTAAACTATTAGACGTACAGTCTTGAAATTTGGTAAGCAGATTCCTTTCGTAGAGTTGGAATTTGAAAGAAATCAACTCTTGGGGGAGCAAGGGGTTACTGGGGAGTATTGACAAAAAAAAAATCCTTTTTGCGAACTACAAGGACTAAAAGAATAGAATTTGGTTTGCATTTTTCTTTTGTTGTATTGAAATCCGCTAAGAATGGTTATTTTGGAAAACGACTCTCAACCGGATTACGGGGGTATTGATTGTAAAAATTTCGTTTTTTTTTTCCTGTTAGATTTAGACTTGAAATATGGCTTGCATGTTCATTTTCAAGAGTAGAGATCCACCGAAAATTGGTTTTGCGAGAATCCACTTGGTTAAAGGGTTACGAAGCTGCAATATATATAACATATATATATATATATATATAAAACATCATGAAATACCCAGCGTAGCGGGTGGGTAACGGCTAGTATATGTATATATATGTTTTAATAAACTGAAATAGCAACAAGAAGTCGGTTTTGGGTAATGAAATGTTTCAAAATACAGTAGTGTGTAGTTTTCTAATAAGAATTTCTGTTTTAAAATACTCATAAGTTGTAATTAATGCTGCTACAAAGATCTTGCAATATTATTACCTTTCGAAATTCCTCGGGTTTTTTTTTCCTTTGAGATTCTGAGAAATCTTCAAGTTATCTTTTGTATCATATTCAGTTCCAGTTTCGAATGTAGATTTTATCTCTTAATTAGAGTTAGTCGTCATGGAATTTCTTTCCACTTTTTTCGAGGCACCAGAGCCCTGGGCGAGATAAATCTGCCAAAGAACAAAAGCTATCTTTTGTCAAGATATAACTGGGCCAATGTTTTCGGAGAGAACATTTGTTAGCCAAAAAGCGAACCGACATTCCTATCTCGTGTCTCTAATCTTTTTTTCACCACTGATTTTCTTTTCTTGTTCCTCTCAAGTGCGGGGGTTACAGGTCAAAAAACTGACCTCTTGAGTCGCATTGTGACGACAGCTTGTTGCGCGGAACACGGTGCTTAGGAACAAATTAAGAAATTAATTCTTTTGCCCTTAGTCCACAAATAAGAACATAGCTCGGGGACTGCCAAAAAACTGCATCTATCATAGTAGAAGCGTTTATTTGTTTTATATATTGTTGACTTTTAAAACTTTCTGTTGACAGAAATGCAGTTAGTATCTCACACTTTTTATTTTATAGAAAAATATTAGATTATATATATTGTTTTCAATAAAAAGTATTTAACAATAACAGCATTCTATAAAAGAAAGTTTTAGAAAAAGAGTTAGATCTAACAAATCGCCAATTATGAGATTTCACTGTTTTTTTTTTTTTAACTTTTTTAAATCATTGTAATTAATGTTCTTCAAGGGATTGATCTAATTTCATTCAGAATAAAAATCAAAATGATAATTATAACTAAATTTAATTCAATTTATTATTAATTAAAGAAATTAATATGCCAATTATTTTTATTCGTGTTGCTTATTGAGCTTATTAATTATTTATAAAATTGATGTAAGAATATAAAACTAGTTACAATTCGTATTTGTGTTACTGCATCAATTTCTTTCGGTACATTTACGTATCAAAATTGTAAATATAGCTGCAGAAATAAGTTTTTTTTTTAACATTAGTATAAAAGCACTGTAAAAGCAAAACATAAGCAGATATAACTGATCTTTGAGCCATTCCGCACAAAAAAGCACCTAAAGTAAATAAAAAGTTCCAGTTTAATCAAGAAAAACTTTGCTTGGTTTTCAGATATATGATGTAATTTTCAAACATTTATCAAAAATTTAAAATTAGAACTAATTAAAATATATGTTAAAAGTTTTAATTTCTTAGATTAAAAACTTATTATTTTGAATTTGCATAAGAATTTGTTTATTTTAAATTATTCCTGTAAAACTCATTAAGAAAATACCGTATTATTTTTGCAATTACAATTAAAATATTTTTCTTAATTTTTTTCTTAAAAGGAACTTATTTTTGGTTTCTTTGTACAATAATTATTATTAAGTAATATTTAAATATAAAATATAAAGTCACTTGTGATCATGCAATTTATTTATTCTAAAATTGCTTAAAATATTTTGTCCGTGAATTTTTGAAAATTAAAGTATTTTTCCGAAAATTGTTTCAAAGTTCACCTTTATCATCATGATTCTTTTTAGTACTCTTTTCATATCGTACTATTTTCTCATCAATGAATATTAAAATATAAATGGAACATTTTTGATATTTCCTTTATGGATGTCCATAAACTTACCAAACATTATTCATTTCGCGACCTTGCCGACACTCATCATCATTACGTTATTACTCCTGAAAGGAAGTTCAACAGCACAATTTGTTGCTATTTAAAAACACTCTTCTCAACATATGCTTTAAATTGCAGCAAATTTTGTTAAACATCATTTGACTTCCAGAGAAAAAATGCATAATTTCTTTCTTTAAAAATAGAATTCACGCGTGTGCTTTTGCAAAATCTCGTTTTGTTTAAAAATATATTCTAATATTAATTAATATTTAGATATCGTTACATTTCTCTATTTGAAGATTTTTTTCGTACAAAAACTTTACCACAAAATATTTATTTAGTACTTGTAATCCAAATCGAAATTTTTTATTATCTAGTATTTCTTACCTTCTAATTATTGGAGCTCAAAGTATGTAAAATAGACCACATTTCATTTAATACTGTAGTACCAATTTGTACTAGGACATTAATAGCAAAAAATAGAGGAACTTCAACCTACGTAATCCTTATGCTTGATTTTAACTATCCTTAAAGATTATACGGCTTTGATCGTTTCTTCGCCTAATGAAAGAGAAATTTAACCTTGATTTATATGAAAAATTCTGGAAATATTTGTAGCATTTTCAGTTTCAATAGAAATTTTTCGAAAGTATTTTAAATGCTTTGAATTATATTTTTGTTTTAAATATATATATTGTTCCTATATTGTTCTTTCATGTAATAATTCCTTTAATTTTTGTTCTTTAAACAGGATTGTTTTTTAAGTCCTGTAGTACATAAAAATTAGTAGAAGAAGGAAAGATTAAATATCAAAGTACCCAATTTCGTATAATTGACGCTAAATGAGATGACATTAAGCGCTGTATTTTGCTAGCGTCTTTGAAATTCGAGTATCTTAAATGCAAGCATTTCTAAAATTTAAAATTTCCCATTGAAAAACCATTTTAACCCGTAGTTAAGGAAACTGAAATTTAAATGACATGATTAAAAAAGACATCATTGTATGCAGAATTACCTTAAAAGAAGAGAAAATTCATAAAATATATGAATGAATAATAGAGATATATTACTTATCTACTTAGAGATATCTCTCTTTTTTAAGATAATTATGTATATATAACTCAAAAAATCCTGAGAAAACATTTTTTTCTTACCGGTAATTTTCTTCAATGCCACTGATTTGGATCTTTTAAAAAGGCCGACATAAAAATACATTAAAAAAAAAAGAGTCGAGATCAACTTCTCCGACATTATCTTAGAAAATCTTCTGCCGACAAAAAGCCAAATAAATAATTGGATTGGGGGAGGGGGCGGCAGAAAAAATAATGCATAATAATAAAAAAATAATGTACAATAAAGTATGGCAAAAGGAGAAAATTTTTCTTATAACAATTCTTAAAATGAACGACTTTTCCCGTTTTACTGTGTGCATGGATTTTTCAGTTATTTAACCAAGCGAAGATTAATATCTTTTCTAAGAGTTTTAATATGATGCATCGCTCAAACTAATTAGAGAATAAGATGTTTCAAATATTGATTATAATTTGATTTATGAGTCGGAGGTATCAATATAAATATTTTGCCTGTAATCAGGAAGATATGCAGATTAGTTCTTTTGTATACTTTATTTCTCTCTCTGCGTGTCCTATACATTATTATCACTATTGTTTAATGCGATTGCTTATGTAGTAATTTTATAAGAAAATTATACTTTTGAATTGCTGCATTTGCTTATTCTTGTTTTTTCCTTTATTTATTTACTTACTTACTATTATGCTTCTATTAAACAGCTTACTGTGATCATATAAAAGCAGTTTACTTATCAGAATATAACAGCATGAGTTAAAGATCACTATTTCATAAATAATAATTATTATTTTTATATTCCTATTTTTATATTCCTTTTATTAACTATCTAGATCATTTATAAAATATGTATGCATTCAACGATGATTTTTTTTAAAAATTATTATGTTTAGATTAAAGAAATGTAAAAATAACAATAATAATAAAAATAATTTCAAATTATTCAAAAGTACGAAAATTAATATTTTTCAATTGCAACTAAATTTTTTAGTTCCATCCCTTGAATTTTTTTATTAATTTGATGAGATTATACTTGTGGTATTTAATTTTGTATAAAATAGTTAAAGATTTTTTTTAATTTAATTAAAGGAAAAATTGGTTATGTTACTTAAAAAAATAATTACCTGCGATTGTACCATTTATATTTTTGACTTAAAAAGCGTAATAACACTAATAATAACATAGTGTTCACTTTTATTTAAATTTAATTTATAGCTATTTTTTCACAATAGTTTATTTTCAGTGATTTAAATGCGAGAAATTTATAATAACTTTTAGTGGGATAAATTATTCTTTAGATACAATTTCAAACAAAAACACGTCATAGATTTTAATGGTACTTTGAAATTTTCTGTCCAACATGTGTCACCAAATAGAAGAGCAATTATTGAGAATATAATAAAAAGTTATTTTTGCGTAATTGATAGCAATTAAAGGTTAATAAAATTAAACACAGTATGCGAGCAATCATAGTTATGTTAAACTCCTTGAATTAATTTATCTGGTGGAATTATATTAGCATCGCTTAATGAAGCTAATTGTTCGTATTATTAAATGCACTTGTCCTTGCAATACGACAGACAAGAAATATTTTATTCTAAATGATGGCATCTATTTCAGCGAGTTGTGTTTAGAGACGAGATTTATGTTCTTCAAATAAGACTTCGGGCGCCGTATTCTGTCTTTCTAATTGTCAAATGTTCTAACGACCTAATTTTAAATAAAAGAATTCTAGATTCATACTATACCAAATTTACTGTCTTTCTGTTCGACTTTATTTTAATTTCATTATCATGCAGCCTTGAGCTTTATTTTAATTTTCTTGAATTTATGCATTTCCTGTTTTCTATTTACACTTATAATTGACAAAGAAAGAAATCTCATGGAATCATTACTTTATTTAATATTGATAATTTAAATTTCATTTAATTTATTTCAACAGTTCTTAAGTCTTTACGTTTTTATATTAGTATTTTTCCTAAAAGTTGAAATAAAGGATTTAAAAATGAAGGGTTGATTTTTATATATAAAATATTTTACTAAGCATGTGAATAGTTTTTTAAATTTTAATTATCTAAGACTTTCTGGATGAATAGACTAAATTGGGTTATTTATTTTAAGCAACAAAGTTAATGAAAAGAAACCTTGTGAGAAATAACGTTTATTGCTCTGACATATATAAAATTAAAAAATATAATTACTAAACAGACGAAAAACAAAATTTTATAAATGAATGCTTGCTTTTGTGCATATGTGCTAGTGGCAGGGTCGGTTTATCCATTGGGTGATCGAGGCGAGCACTCAGAAGCCCGGATAAGCTGAAAACCAGATTTTCTATTTATAAATTTCGATCCGCCAGTGCCAAGGGGGCCTGTAGATATTCTGCGCCCAGAGCCTGAAATGATCTTAAATAGGCACTGCCTAGTGATCACGGACTCGTGCCAGGCTAGTCAGGAGTCCGAGCTTAGTGTCGCTATCGCGGCCCAAAGGTCGCGGGTGTGAGAGAGTTCGAGGAAGAAGCAGACGCGATCATAAGAATAGCTAATTTTATTCTATCTTTAGTTCTTTTTGAAATATACAAATTTATAACTTAACTAGGGGGAGCAATATGAAATCCTAACTAGATTATCGAACCTCGGATAACTAGATTAGCGAAAGTACTTATTTGGATAAAAACTCCTTGTTAGGACCCTTCTCGAAGCCCGATAGCTCGGACAGCCCCAAGGTTGATTACTTGCCACTTCCTGATGGGTTCTATGTCGACTTCTAATCTCAAGACGCTTGACCACTCAGTCGCTAATTACCGTTACTAATACACTCTCAATGATCAACGTTTAACTCACAAATTCAACAATAGGCACTTAAATAGTAGTTACATTTGCATAAAATCAAGTCATTTCAGTTTTTAAACTGAAATCACAGAGGATTTGTAGAAGAACCCGAATAATACAGTGGAGCCGATGCACGTTAAATATCTTGAGGCTCAAACGTCCTCTCAGTGGTATGATGTGGAAATTATGAGAGAGGATATCGTCTTTGTTACTTGGCCATGGTTCAAAATTAAGAGGTCCGTCACCAATAGCCCTCGTGCAGCTTTACAGTGCTAAATAAATATAACTTTCATTCATGCATTATTCATTTTAAAAGATATCATCCGAAAAATTTTAATTCGCAATCCAGATTCATATTCAGTATATCGTTATTGCCAATGAAGAGACCTTGAGAACAATTAGTAATGTAATGAATTAAAAAAAATAGGATTTTGAGAGACAGCGTTCTATAATATTTGAAAAACTGTTCGCACAGGTCAATGATAAAATGGGTATTTCTGTATAGTACATCAAGCTGAGATGCGTTTTTCAACAGCACGACCAGTGGCGTACACAAGAGTTTATTTTAGCTCCAAACCTCTCCCATACGCCAAAAGATTTCTATCTTTTGGTGTATGGGAATCTTTTGGTAATGAGAAGCCCTCTTTATGCAATTTTTATGCAAAATTTTAGAAAAAATTACATAAAGAGTGCTTCTGATTAATTTTTCGCATAAAGATTACGCCACACCGCTGCGTGTTCTTAAAAACGTAAGCCCCGCCCATACGGGGGCATACTGTGTACGCCACTGACCCCGATATTCATATTCAACGAATACTTCTCACATCAGGTTAGATTGGTGATTCCCAAAGTGGTCTATATCGACCCCCAGGAGTCTACGATGACATGCAAGGGGTCTACGTCAGCAGGGGAAGAAATTAGGGGTCCATGAGGTAGGTGTAAATGAGGTCTGATGGTTATCATTTAACCAATTCGTAGCTTTAATTTTAACTTTCAATTAATTGAATAAATATTCCACATACACAAAGGCTGTTACTTATTTACTTACGCAATATTTTATTATAATATAAACATATCTATCTATTTTGAATTATTGAATAGCGTGAAAAAGTTTTCGATTTCTTTTCCTTGTGAAAAGGAATTTCAGAGCGGTTGCCGATCTTTATAACAAAAAACAAAAAGAAAAAAAGACTGGATGCTACTGACCGAGGAGATGTAGGATTCTAAGAAACAAATTGATGCCAAATGTTTAAAATTTGTTAAAAAGCATCAGATTCGTCCCTCCCATTCAAACCATTTATTTGTTTCTCAGTTATTTTATCTAACAGGTACAAAATTTTAATTTAATTAATGCATGTTTAGAGCTAAGATGGGTATGTTTTCTTACGTTTTTCCCACTGCACTTCACTATAATTAAAAATTTAAATCTTTTAAAGTAAATAGCTCTATACCAGCTTTCAAAATCACATTTAAGTTGATGAATTTGCAAAAATTCAAAATTAAGTAACCAGGGGTTCAACCTCAAACCGGAAAACATGGCAAGGTGTCTGCGAGACAGAAAAGTTTGGGAAACTCTGGTTTAGATGAAAATGAAAAGGTTCTTTTTCCGTCAAGAGGGTGCTCGCCTAGTCATTTGCCGACAGAAAATGCTTTCATGTGCGAGGAAGTTTCGAATAAGGAAAAAGGTTTAAATGAAGTACATGAAAAACTTCATCTGCCCATGACAGATATTTTATTACTTCTCTACCTTCCCTACAGGCATCGTCGGGTGTACGTCTGACCAGACGACTTTCTAAAAGTTCTCTAGTGCAGCAATGATGCATAAAAACATTGCTGCACTATAGCAATGCTGTTAACTAACTTAAGCAACATTCATATACATTTATATGAATTTTCATAGCCATATACCCTTTCCTAAGGCATAGTTTCCCGAGTTTTCATGCACACATCCTGTAAACCCAGTGCATTTATGACATTGAACTTCCTAGACATCGCGAACAATAACAGAACCTCACAATACACAATCAAATACTCATGGGCTTGTGTGGCTCAAACTCATCAAATACTCATACAGCTTGTGTGGCATACTCTCGCGTATAACTTTTCGTACTCCTTGAGGTACACTTACAACATTTTAGAGAACACTGTTCTAGAGGACACCTGAATAGTTTTAGATTCTTGGACGGCTGCAACAGTGTTCCCGTCTGCAGTTTAGTGAGCGCAAACCTTTTACATATCCTTGTGTGCCTGAATTTGACAAAAATGAACCTCATCCTTTATCCTTCTCTAATAATGGACTTTCTCCCCTTCAACGATCTAATGGATCTGAAGATAAGAAACAATGATATACTAATAATTTTCGAGTTTACTCTGTTTATGAGCTCAGGAATGAAATCATAAACGTTTTGTCATTACTAGTATTTTTGCTAAAATATCAAAAACCAATTATATGTTATAAAAAATATTAATTTTAATTGAAGAAATTTTAAAACGCAGAAATACCTAATATCAAGTATACGAAAATTGTGTGCTATAAAAGTAATCGCTAAATAAATGTAAAATGGTGCTAAATAAAAATATCTGGTAATTTATTGAAGTAAGTTTTATTTTGTAAGCAGAAAACTATAATTGTCAGATACATAAAAATACGATTTAAGTATTTGAAACCTGCGTACTATTTTTTTTTACTTGTCTTTAGTTTCCTATTGATAGGTATTTTGTACGCAAATGAAATTTTTTGATACATTAACTTCGTCTTCCGTAATATTGTGAAAAAGAAGGAAAAAAAGGGGAGGGGGGAAGCATAATAAAATATTATGTAAAACAGATCCTAGTTTTGGTGAAAGGTACTGACTGAGCAAAGACAGATTGCAATGGAATATTCAGGACTGGAATAATAGCTGTTTTGGATTTCCCATGGGAGATTTAAATATCAATATGCCGTGCGCGTTGAGAAAAAAGCTTCTGATATAAATTACTTGAAATGCTGAGTGACGTTTAACATTTGTCTGAGGGTTTAGCAAAGCTATGTATTTTGACAGGGAGGATAAATTTCGAAATATTTAAGCATTTTATGATTCCATCATTACAAGATACACTCCCGACAAATAAAGTAAAGTCGTGATATTCTAACAGTCATGGTCACAAAATTGTGGCCTGCGTTTGTCGAGTCACAGGTTTGACTCCTGGTGCAACTGAAGAATCACCGTGTTGTGAGGCTGATGTAAGTTAAATCTTTAAAAATCCTCACGTTGGCATGGTGGAGAAATTTGGAGAGTGGTGTGCCAGCTCTGGTTTCTTCCTCATCATTTGATCGAAATTCAAAATTACGAAATCCATTGTTAAAAGCCCTAGTTTTACTTCAAAGCGTGATGTTAATGGGCTTAATTTACGCGACATCATGGTCACGTGATAAATACAATCTCGTGTTTCTAACCAATCAGTTCATAAATTCCTGTGACGTAATTTTTATATAATAAATACAATCGTGTTTCTGGTTAATTAGCTCATGCGCTTCGCCGTTGCCAACTTTTGATTTTTGCAGAAACTTTTAAAAAGCAAAAAAAAAGTTTCCTCCCTTTCCTAAAATTTTTAGAACCGAGAAATTTCGCAATTTATTTTTTTGTTCATAGTACAGAAAATAGCTTAATAATTTAAAACTATAGTTCAATGACATTAAATCTTTTTTTACTGAAATATGAATATTTTGGAAAAACCAGAAACCTACAATACTATTGGGTTGGGCTGTAAATTGAGAGAAATAATTTTATTAGAATTTAAATAAACTACTATGATGACATTAAATTCCTATGAAAACAGCTGAAATGTTAGTTAGCTTTATTATTTGCGAAATCACATCTGTCTCTCAAATGTATTTATCTTATTTTTAATTTTATTAGTAGTCATATTTTCCTAAAATGGTTTATAAGCAGTTGAATTTGAAAATCAGAGAATTTCAATAGTTACGGCTTTTTGTACTACTTAAATAACGTACAGCATTCCTCCCTTAATCTATAAGGATTTACTATTAAATCATTCAAAAATGGTAATGTAAGCTTATTATCTTTTTTACATGTTTTTCATTTTATTAAAAAATGGAAAATCTGCTGAAACTTTCTGTATTAAGATTTCTTTTTAAAAAATAAGCGTAAAACTCTTTTACAATGTAAGAAAAATAAATCTTTTAAAACTTAAGGTAAAAAATTATGAATGTTCCGTTTTTTGAAAACAACTTCAAAGAAACTAACAGTTTTCATCCTTTAGATACGTTTTTGCTATTTTAGAGAGATCGGGGGATTAAGCTTTAAACACACAGACACATTGAAAAATATACATTAAGAGATGATAAATCTAGAAAATACAATAGCTTTTTCAAGCATAATTTTTTTTCTTTAATTTAAAGAAAATATAGTCAATATCTTTTTCTTTTTGTTCAAATAAGTTTCTTTATAACTAAGACGAGATGTTTAGAAATTTTTAGTAATTTATTTAGTAGTTTTTTTTTTTTTTTTTTTTTTTTTTTTTGAAAATCTTTTCATTAATGCATTGTAATACAAAATCCAGAATAAAGATATAACACACTTTATTATTTCTTTCAAAATTTCTAATTTGCTTTTCGAAGAAAAAGTGCTCTATATTCAAAACAAGTGTTTTACGATCTTTTACTATTTGATAAGCTATGACCATTTTCAAGGATAGTACACTTTTTGTTGTAAAAGAATTTACTTGTGTAGAAAAAATGTATCTTAAAGCTTTGGTGAAAACTAAAATAAAATTCTTGTAAATATTTAATCTGAAATTACGAGCATTTGCAAACAGAAAAAAAATTTGAAACTGGGTCTATTTTAAGCATGTTTTTGATACAATTGCAAGGTCCCTACATTTCAATTGTGGTGCAGACATTTTTCCTTATTTACACCTAGCTTTCTTGTTCATATTCTAAAAAAAATATATCAACTTTGATGTACAACTTTGGAATAATTTTAAATGTATGGCACAGCCAAGTATGCTGCTCTAGTTTAATATTGTTCACTGAAGTCTTGAAATGTTTATTTCTAATTTTATATGGTTTTTATGAGCTATAAGAGTTATCCTGTGTGTGTTGTGTGCGTGTGTGTGTGTGACAAATATCAGTAATCTAAAACCAATTTTTTATTCAGTATGAAAATAAATTCTGTTTTGTATTTGTATCTTATTCATACGAAGAAAATAATTTCATTTTTAAAGAAAGTTGGCTGTCTTTAAATCATCTCCATGCTCACATTGTGTAAATCTGTCAAAAGACGTCATATAATGACAATCAAGACAATGTGGTAGGACAAATGGAATATTTAAATAACAAAAAGTAATACGTAATTGAAAAAAATACTTCGTTCAATGAAGGCTTATAATTTTTTAATTTTTAGGGGGGGGGGGAATAAATAGCTATAGAGTTTTTTTTCTAAATACAATAGATGTGTACATTCTTTTTAAGTTGGGAGTTGAAAGCCATAATCTCTAAATGTGTTGAAAATACTGAAAGGACTGGATGCATCTTGGAGCAATATCACCTTCATAGTATAAGAACCAGTAGCGTAACATACACCCCCGCAACCTCCGCATTGCGGGAAAAAGGGCAGGATTCTAGAGGGCCCAAAGCCGGACTGATGCGAAATACGTACCCATTGTAAGATCCGGCTTGGGGCCAAAAACTTGACTTTACAAGGGGGGAGGGAAGCTTATATTCTCCGTTACGCCACTGATAAGAACATGATTTCATGCATTTATTGTGATTTTTGTTACGGTTCATATAAAGAAAGCTACATGCAACCTTTCATACAGATCAGATAAAATCTAGAATAATGCATAAAGTAAAAATTTAATATTTATTAGTTTTATATTGAAATGAAATTTTTATCAAGGTAGAGTTGTTTATAATTAGTTTCCTTTTTCCTTTGTAAAATTTAGAAACAATACAGTTATTCAAATTGTTACTTGAATAAGTTTTTAAATTAATTCTATTTACATTTTATTTGCGATAATTTGGTTTCCTTTTAAAGTTTTTATTAAATATAAAACAGCTTGATTTTTTATGACAAATTTTTACAAATCTAATTCTGTATTGATAATAAAATAATTGATTGATATTGTAATTGATAATTGAATTGTACAACATATTCGAGTTCTCAAAATTTATGTACGTTACATTATATATTATCATATGGCTCATATCTCAGTTTGCTAAATGCCATTTTGAGGAATGAATGGGGTTTGTTGCATGTTAATTCTTGCTGAACCTCAAAAATGTCGTGTCTCATCGTATGGATGTCTTAAGAGGGATCATGTGATTATCTCTTCTCGTAGTAAACTCATAGTAAATATCCTGTAATGAACAATAGCATGATTAACGCGTTACCGAAAGCATTCCCGAATTATGTCTACAACTTTAGATTTTACTTTGCTATAAGAGAAATAACATATTTTATCTTCTCAACCTCACAGTAATTAATTATTTCTCTGTACTATTATTGTAATATTAATCATTATTACTGTATTATCGGATTATATTTTTGAATATAAGCAAAAACTAAATATTACATAAAAATCAGTTTTAAAACTTTCATAAAAATTGGAAGAAAGAATATATGTGCATCATTATGACAATATTTGATTTGTAGCTTTATAAAGGGATTGCAAAATATTTTTTGCTAATTAATTATGGATTAACTGTCGAAATTCTATAAGAATGATAACAAACGTGTATTCAATTCCAGACAGCATTATTCTTAATATAAAAAATGTATTTTTATCAAATATCTGATGAAATAAAAATGCTATGCGTAGTGGTTATTTTTTTGTGAGATGTCAGGTACAAAATATATGAATATTGGTTTTCAAAAAAAAAAAAAAATTAATCGTTTCCGGAAAGAATGCCCATTGTGTAAAGCGCCCTCTATGATATTCTAACACCATTTCGATAATCGTTGTGGCGAAGTCTGTGGCGAAAACGTTCTTCCATTCATTTTCTTCCTCCGGCATGTAACGACGTGGAGGAAAGCGCGCTCTGTTTGTGTAAATAGTGAAAAAGAACTGAGAGGGAAAACAAAAAGAGAAAAATTGGAAAGCACATTCTCTCGCGGATGAAGTCCCAAGCGACCAGGTGATGCTATCAGGGTCGGCCTACCGTTCCACAAGGCTTGTTCTAGCCTTCAGCCTTCTGTGCTGGATTTCACATATTCCACAAATCGCGTGTGTTGCCGAATACAAATCAGGACCCAAAAGTTATGAAGATTTTTTTAATCGAGGTGTGAAAGTGAGTTCTAAAGCAGCGCGTGAAAAACTTCCTAACCAAATAGAAAAATCCAAAGTAGATGTTTTAGGTGCAGTGCTCAAGAAACAGGTGGAATCTTTAAGAAAGTCTTCCAATAAAGAGCTGGAATTAGTATTCTTGATTGACAGTTCTGCTTCCGTGGGAGCCGAAAATTTTTTCAATGAGTTGAAGTTCGTTAAAAAATTGCTGGCCGATTTTACTGTGGAATACAACGCAACACGTGTTTCTGTCATTACATTTAGTTCTAGGAACAGGGTAGTGAAGCATATTGATCATGTTAGCGATGTCAGTGTGAACAATCATAAATGTTCACTGTTTGAAGAACAGTTACCTACTATCACTTATCAAGGTGGAGGAACTTATACTCTTGGAGCAGTACTTCAAGCTCAGGTAAATTATTCGCATCATATAAAACCGTTGTTTAAAAACTTTCTTTTGCATATGACAAGTCATAAACTTCTGTTTATTATACTCTGAAAGCAGTGCTTTGTACAGGTGAAATATTTATGTTTTTGAACAAATATTCTAAATATACAAAATTTCCTTTACATATTTTTATATTAAGTGAAAATATGGAATTATTTACTATTTAAAGGAATTTTTTATTTATTAACTTCTGTTTGAAAAATCATGATGCGATGAATGAGCATTTACTTACCTCTCTCTTATATATATACTTCAATGACATTAAAAATTGTCTGTCGAAGCACTACTTAGTGTTACGCTAATCTTTCGGATGAAAGAATGTGAATTAATAAATTAACCAATTCAAAGTTAAAAATATTATGATCTGCATCTTTTTTTGTTGTTGTTGTTGTTAACAGAAAAAAAATATTATTAAGTTGCTTAGCAAAGAGGGCTTTTATTTTTATCAAATGTAACTGAAATTTGTATCACTCATGCACATTTTATGATGTTTCATTAATTATTTTATACTAAACTACAAATTGCCTGCAAACAAACAATTTTTAGTTTTTACTTAAGTAAAATTTTCATTTGATCAATAAAATCTTCAGTTTTGTAAAATAATTTGTAAATTCCAATCATTAATTCCAAAATTGGAAGAAAATAAATTTCTTTTTTTTTCTTTTATTATTCGAATACAAAATAGATTTTTTAAAAAAGGTTAAGTATCCTAAATCTTTCTATTTATTTAATGAGAACTGAACTGCTTTATATTTAAGTGGTTTTGGAGAATACATCGAAAAAATGATTGAAATAAAGGCAGAATTATTGTTTCTTAAGAACAGCACTTACTCTTTGCGCGAAAGAAAGAATGAAAACTAAAAACAGACTAAAACAAACATGTTTGCCAAAAGTAACAGTTTAAATTATTCCATTCATAACTACAAGTTTCTTAAGCGGAAATAATTTTTTTTTTAAAGAAAAGCATTTTTTTATTAGTGCGCTGAAATAGGGCTACTACATGATTCAGTTTTTAAAAAAGAAGAGTGTATTACACTTCTTCTAGCGGTGGGATTTTATTTTATTTATTCACTGTATATTTATGTGACTGTGAAATTTTAAAAAAAATTCATTGTAGGTGTCAAAATTATTTAAATTAGATTACTTAAATCAATTAAATATTTATGTTTATTCCCGCATAATATTTGGTGGTTTAGTGTATAATTTATTTTTCTTTTGCGGATTTCTGAAATAAAATTTTCATTGATCGATATGTTGTCTCTTACGATAATGTCAAATTGGCTAATTCAAACTGGAGATGCAAATAAAAATATAATAATTGTTTTTCCATTATTTTGCATGAAATTAAATTGCAAATATTTACCAACTTGTATATTTTAAAAACATAACCGGATTCATGAGATTTTGATATGAATGTTTTTTTTTAAAAGGTTTATCAATTTCGAAAGACAAAAGTAAAAAGCGTAGTTTACCGTCGACTTCATAAAATGCAACAAATAAAGAAAAACTTGATTGTTTTTCTGGAATCTCCATCTCTGTAAAATCAATTTTCAAAAGCTAAAAAATAAATATTTTCACATTTTTCATTATTTGTGATATTAAGAGTATTCGCAGAATTTTATTTTTGTTATATTTTTAATTGGTTATGTATTTATTATTTTTACTATTTTAGCTAAAAAAAGTTTTCGATTAAATATTTTTTAAAAAATCAGATATTTGTAATATTTAACGTTTTTTAAGCGAATCTTTAATTTTAAACTTAAATTTTAATCAGTAATTATTTTTATCATAAATTTAAATATTGATATGAGGAAAAGTTTAAATTATATTATAAAATATTTTCTTACTGTTTGAATTCAAGAATTTATTATTATGAAACAAACTAAATTTATCATTTACAACGTACTTTAGAATCGTTACCTAAAAGTGAAATGAACGAATAAAAAAACATGTACGCTTACATGGTTAGGTTGATTGAATCTGTTAATTTATCATTTAAAATTTAATATAAGTTTCTTGAGTTCATTTTACATATTAATATTGCCTTTTGCGAATTCAACCTTGAGTTATTTAAGGCACACGGTTGGCTAACAACTAATGACAGAAACATTGCTAAATGGGGTTATCAATAGAAAAACTTTGACATCAGAATTTAATTCTGATTTTTCACAAAATGAAATTTGATTTCAGAATACTATATGTTAAAAAAATTTAATGGAATAAAATTGTTACTTCTCAAAATTTTAAAAAATATGCTATTGAAATAAATTTTATATTTTGTAAATAAATTTGAAATTTTTTTTGAAAATGAAAGCATTGGATCATTTTTTAAAAAGAATATTAACTGAAATTTATTTTCATTCTATGATAAAAAAGGGTGAGCATAATTTAATGTATGTAAAAATATCCAATAAAGATTTATAGTTTTACCTTCTTCAATATGATTGATAAAGTAATGAGGATCTTGTTTCCTGAAATACCTTTTTGACAGTAATTTTCTTTTTAACTTGACCCTGGCGGATTTGTGGTTTGCGGATTACAAAGGAATCTCAGAAACCATTGAATGAAAGTAAGAAACGAGTCATTCTGGATTTTTGTGTTTAACCAATTTGAAAAATATGTGAAGTCTTACAACCAACTCTTTGTTAAAATTATGATTTTATGCGAGAGTAAAAAATGTTAATGTGACGTTTTTTTTTTTTTTTTTTTGATTTATGATCATGAATTTTAAGTGAAGTGAAATTAAGTACTTATATTTTTCTCTGTCTTGTGTTTCCATTCTTCAGTAGTTTTTTTTCCGTATATATATATATATATACGAAAAAAAAACTACTGAAGAATGAAAACACAAGACAGAGAAAAATATAAGTACTTAATATATATATATATATACAAAAAAACGTACATATTACTCTGTGATTCATTTCAAAACATTGTTTATCAATTTAAAGGGCATAGTTCAGAAAACTATCAGTTTACAATATACATAACATAATTTTGAAAAACACACACACATTCTCATATTTAGTATATAAAATCAAAAGTATTAAGGAGATATAATTCAGTATTCAGGATTTAAAAGTCAAAATCGAAAGATTTAAATATTCGAAGAATTATAAAATATGGGGAAGAAACATATATAAAATAGACATTTCGCGAACTTAATAGAGAATTTTCAATAAAAATCGGATTCAGGTTAAATATTCAGAGCATCTAATTTATTTACAGTGGCCAAATGTACCGATGTATGAGAAATTCACAGAGTTGAACAGTCACTGTTATTTCAGCTAAGCATTTTGTAGGTTTGAAATTTTTTTCTGTAATTGTTAGGGCAATAGTAAGACTGATTTTCAGACGTCATATACTGAGGTATTACAATAATTTATGGACAATTGATTTGTCGATTCCAAAATGCGCTAGTTCGTGAGCGCGTGCGACACACCCACCCACGCGAATTCTATATTAAATTGTTAATTATTTTTCTAACTTCTTTCACACATCACATGAAGATTTTGAAAGGCTGTTACATAAATCAACATAAGTTCCCATTATTCAAAGCGTCGTTTTCACACAACACGAGTGAAATCGTCACTCCAAGTAAGTAAACCGGGACTATATACCAACCAAGCTATTTCTCTCCCAATGTATTTTCTTAAAAAAAGAAGAAAGCAGAACATCAGTCGCTGGACACATCTTTGGGATATTGCTTGAATTTATAGAATTTCAAAAATAGTAATGACTTATCCGATATGTCTTTATATCCGATATGGCCGATATATTAGTAGCTTAACTGGTTAGTGTGTGAGCATATTTGTGAAGTAATGACACAAGTATTTTGAATGCGATAAAAAATTTATTAATTAAAACAAATATTTACATTTAATTTTTCTAAGAATCATTCTTTCTCGTATTAATAGGCCGGTGTAATTAATTCAAAAGTAAAGTTGTAGCTTAGAAGTCTTAGAAATATGCATTGATAATTTCTTCGAAGATTTTCATGAAAAGGAATGGGAATTATGTGAATAATACTCATTTAATCATTCAAATTTTAATATTCAGCGGGATGGACTACAGTTTTTGCTTCTGATTTAAGTGTAATAGCCTAATAGTACTAGTACGAGTTTGAAACGGTTTCAGCCCCGTTTAAAGATTTGGACATTAAGATCCCTGATCGCTAGAATCTATGTCTTTCTAAACTTTCAGGTAGTATAACAGGTAAGCTCAAGAAATGTGGTTACTCAGTTATCTCATCATCATTTGACTGAGCTTCAAAAATTTGTAGCCAGCAATAAATAATCCATTATTAAACTAAGAGATGTTATTATTAAAATTAAATTATATTAAATCTGTTGTAACATCTAAGCATTAACAAAATATACTGCTTTTAAGTAGTTTAATTATAGCATTTAGATTGCCTTAACTTTTAAATACTACGTCTCTCTCTCTCTCTTCTTTCTGTGGCATTGAAGAATTTGTAGTTATCTCTAATTTATTAAAATATATTTTCCAATTATATTTCATTATATATTTTTTTTCATCTGATCGTTTTAAATGCTTTTTTTGCTCAACAGTTTGTGCGTATACTTTTTACGTTTAAGCATGAATTATAAAATTATAATGCGTTTCAAAAACTTTATATAAATTATTTTTAGCTCATTTTTTGCTGTAAACCAATTCACGTATATAACTTTTTGCAATGTAATTCCTTTACCAAAGCATGAAAAATAAATATCCTTTGCAAATCAAAACCAATATAGTCTTTTTAAAATTTCTATCATTACTTAATCGCGGTTCAAAGAAACGAGATTTGTTTCAAAATAACCCTTCACGTGCCGTGGCTTCAGAGTAAGCTGCTCTAACATAAATTCTCTAATAAAAATAAAAACTTAAACCTTCTATTCCAATTTTATATTTATTTACTTTATTGCTTAAAGAATGAATCCACTTGTATGGGAAATAGTAATGTTGACAGTTATTATTATTATAATTTTACCTTGGCTCGTGTGTGGCATAAACTGTCTTTTAAAAATTTTGAAAACAGTCGGGAGGAATATTCTTTGACGCATTACATTCATAATATAAAAAAAACCATTTAATGCCATATTACATTTTTTTTAAATCTTATTTTACATTTTTAGTGCATTTATATAGTATACCAACAGTTAAAAACCGCTTCTTTTAAAGTATTTTATTGAAATTATAAACTGGATGTTATTTGCTTCTTACAATTCTGTGCAATATTAAAACAATCAATTTAAAATGAGTGCCAGTCATTATTGGGCATGGAAGGATAAAACAGGTCTTATATTTAACAAATTCCCATTTACATTTAACTTCGTACTTTCAATATTATCAGAAACATCCTAAGAACCAGTTTTAAGCAACCTTTAAAATTGTTTTACCCTTTCAGAGTTTTGAATTCATCCCATTTACTTGAATTACAATAATTGCGTTATGTATTTTTCTCTGCAAAAGTAATAGAAAAATATATTACTGTAAAATCCGGCGTACAGTGCACACCTACACTTTCAAGCGATAGTTTTTGATTTTTAGATATACTCGCCGTATAACGCGTACCCCCTTTTTACAAAGAAACATGAAACGCGTAAATGTGCATTGCTCTCGTGTTTCGAAGTCATTTACTCAAGGTATTATTCCTTCAGAAAAAATAGTACACTTCAAGAACTACAGTCCTTTGAGTTCATAAGGAATATATTTTCTTTTTACTGAACAGATTTCGATATTTTATAGAAGTGTAATTTTTCTTTATGCTCACCTCTTTCTTTATTTTAAAAGCTCCCATTTTCATACCTGGCATATAGCGCGCACCCCTAAATTTTGATCTTATTTTTTGTGTTCAAAGTGCGCGTTATACGCCGCATATTACGGTATATCTGAAAGAATAAAAGATGGTTTCTCATTTTTCATTAATATTTATCGATATTTCTATCAATTAATGGGTTTTACGAAAAGCTATAATTATTTCATTCGCCGTGAATATGTAAGGATTCACTTGCAGATAATTAAAAAGTTAAAACGAAACCGAAATTAACTCAACTAAGCTGTAGGTCTATTTAATTCGTTTCCCATTGCAAATAAATTTATGTAATCACTCAGAAGGAACTTAAATCTTCCTGTTTAATGAATATATTGAAGTTTCAACAATATATGCAATTTCAGACGTAAATGTGACATCGGGTACGAAACTGAAACTAAAAACTGTTTACATGCCTACAAAGATTTTTCCGTGTGTTGTAATGTATGATTTAACTCTATTATGCTGAAGCAAACTCTCATTGAAACATTAAGTTTATTTACTATGACAGTTTGGATAAAACGCGAAGAAAAATTTAAATTTTAAGTTGGATATCTTTTTCTAATCTTAACTAATTGTTTTCATGTTTATATATATATATATATTTCAATATATAAAATCAATTCCTTATTAAATATAAGCAAACAATCAAACTAATAATATTTTGTTCCAAAAATTATTATAATTCGTACCTATGTTTATGATTGCATTCATTCAATAGCTATCAATAGTGTTGAAGTACAAAAATTAAAGAAAAACTCTTTTTAGCACTTAGGGGAATCAGTTGATACTGATAAAACGTAAACAAGATATCAATCATTGGCATGGCCAAGAAATTTTAGCGTGTTTTTCACATGTTGTATTTTACAATAATGCAACTAATGAACTTTTTACTAACAGATAGTAGTGTGTGTGTGTACTATACTTAAAAAAATTTTTTTTTAATTTAAATAAAAAATTAAAAATGATTAAATTTAAATATGATTAAGCTCATCTAGGGCACAAATGTGACCAAATGCTGAAAACCCGAGGTCATGGTTGCTTATTGGCTGAGAAAAAGGTACGACAAAATATGGAACGAAGACGAAGACGAAATTTGCGTCCTAATAGCGCTTTTTTTACACTACGTGAAAAACGAGCTAAAAATTGCCGTAACGAGCGGGGAAATTAGTACGGATCACATAATAATTCAAAAAGAAGCTACTGAAATAGTTCCAAGTGTTTTCTAGCAGGATGCAATTGTAATCCTCCTCCTTACGGATATATTTGAATTTAATCCTAATGTGGTCATTAATATGAAATCTATTATTATGTATCATGTTTCATGTCAACTTACAATAAAAACCATAATTAAAAATTAAAAAATTAGAGCAAAAATATCGAAATACAGGAAACTCACATTTCAGTCATAAAACTAATTATGGCTTTACCGATTAATGATAGAGCTTTTATTAATATTAAGTAAATAGTTTTAAAAATAAGGAAATGAGTATTCTTATCTACGAAAGTATCTTTAAAACACTTCAAAACATGTGCTTTCAAAAAATGAATATCGACAATACAATAAAAGTTCAAAATTACCAGCTTGTAAATATTCGATTGATTGAAATTATTTTAGAACTTCGTGCAGATTTAACAATTCATAATTAATAGATCAGTTATGTGATTAATGCACTTAAGTTTTTAATTACTTACAAGGACATTTTCATATGCTATTAGTTCTAGTATTGTAAATATTGAGTTTTATAATTTAATTTTAAAATTCGTACAAAATATCTGTAGAGGAAGATAAAAATTTGCTAGTTATTCTAAATTCAGAATATTATACAACTAGAATAACTGCATTAAACTAAAAGCAATATTTAAGTATCTGTTAAAGATTTAAATACTTATATTTATCTAGCTGTTTTTATGAGTTTATTTAATTTAAAAAGGTGAATTCATAACCATACTTATTATTTTGAGAAATATTATTAAAATATTAATTCCTAAAATATAGTAAATTTGCGTTGTTTTTAGTCTTAACTAATTACATAAATAAATGAAAATTGTTATCAAAATTTGACTCAAAAAAGAGTATTCACAGCAGCTTCTGATTAGTCAAGAAACTTTATTATCATGAAAATAAACTTCAGTAATTTTAATAAAAACACGTTTTTTAGTTTGGAACATACCTTTTTTTCTTTCATCAGTCTCCAGAAACAATTTTTTTATTTATATTAAACTTTATTATTGAATATATTTTAAATGTACCTTTATTTACAAAATGTGAAAAATATCTTTTAAATTAATAAAATACCTATTTAAGTGCAAAAAAAAAAATTGATGGCGGCTAATTTCAAATTATATATAAATATAATTAACCGAAAAATATTGAATGTTTTTATTTATTTTTGCTTCTATTTGTTTTTATTGAAGACTATCATATACACTCATGTCCATAAATTAAGGATAATTCAGAATCACACAGAAATTGAGCTCTAAAATAAAAATTTCACCTGTAGAATTATCACACACATCTTGAAGAAGAATATGCAAATTACAGGAAACCACCAGATGGCGCGGATAGTACGTCACAATGACGAGAGTGTAAGAGAGGGGTATATAAGGAATGGTGGCAAAGGAGTAAAATTGTTCACAAGCGCTTTAAAAGCCTTTCAGTGCAAAAACCGCATAGTTATGGCACAAAGGAAGCATTTGGATGATTTTTTACGTGGTAGAATTATCGGACGACTGGAATGTGGACGTACCAAGCTGGAAGAATCCGAGGAACTTGGAATCGCCCAGAATGTCATCTCCAGGCTTTAACAACAATTCCAAGATGATGGTAATGTGAGTAGATGTTACAGCACAGGTCGCCCCCGAGTTACAACGCCGAATGAGGACCGGTATTTGGCAGTTACTGCCAAAATAAACAGACGGAGCACAGCATCAGACCTGTCTCGTCAGTTCTCTTCAGCTACCGGTACGACAGTTTCAAGGCAGACCGTGTACAGACGCTTAGGGCACATTGGTCTATATGCTCGTAGGCCTGTCAGATGTGTTCCCCTTACCGCAACCCACTGTCGCTTGCGATTAACCTGGAGTAGAGAGCATGCATTGTGGACACCGCAACAGTGGTCTTGTGTGATGTTTTCCGACGAGTCCAGGTTTAGTTTGCAGTCTGATTCTCGCCGGACTTTCATATGGAGAGCGCCAGGTACCCGTTACCACCAAGAGAACACCATTGAACGACACCGTTACGGTGGTGCAGGATGGCTCGTTTGGGGAGGATTTATTCTTGGTTCCAGAACTGACCTGCATGTTCAGAGTGTAACGATGACAGGCCACATCTATCGGGATGTCATTCTGGAACCACATGTATGTTTGTTTCAGGGCGCCAAGGGTGCTGAATTTCTGTTTATGGATGACAACGCCCGTCCTCACCGTACAAACATTGTAGACGAATGCCTTCAATCGGAGGATATCACCCGTATGGATTGGCTAGCATACTCACCAGACTTGAATCCAATAGAGCATGTGTGGGATATGCTTGGCCGACGAATTGCAGTCCGTCAACCCCCTCCCACCTGTCTACCGGAACTTCGGAGGGCATTGCTTTATGAGTGGTGTAATATTCCCCAAGATCAGATTGATAATTTGGTACTCAGCATGCGTAGGCGTTGTAAGGCCTGTATTGCATCGTCCGGGAGACATACTCCGTATTAACCATCGTACTAACCATGTTATACTGTTTTTTGTAAATAGGTTCTTTTTTGAAATTTGCTCCAGGGAGTAAAAATTGCAATTTTTATTAATTATGTCAAACATATAGCATCTTTTTTGCTCTTTACCTTTTGTTTAATAAATAGACTTTACAAATAAGTCAAATTTGTTTTGCTTCTGTCTCTTTCTTTGCCTGAACTTCATTATCCTTAATTTATGGACATGAGTGTATTTCAATTTGAAGACGCAATTAGTGACAGTTATTCCATGTTTCAACGGTTGCAGATTCCCTCTCTTGAAAAACGCATCATTTTTTTCCCCATTCTCTCTCTATCAACTGCTTGATCTAAAATGTAAGAACATCAAGTTCCCACTTAATTAGTCGTAATAATATTTTTACGAGAAATATGCTTTATTGATTATTATGTGCTTATAACTAATCGCTTTATTTATTTGTCCAATTTTTTTATCCTTAATTCACTGGAATGGAAAATGTTCCATTATCTAATTAACGGCTAATCAAACAATAAGTAAATAATATACAGACGTTCTTTTTCACTAATATAAAAACACATATGTTGCAAGTTTCGTAACACCAATGCCTTTATATTTTTACATTATTTTTCAATACATTAAATTTAGGAAACTTGATTTTTGTAATATATTGCATTTCTCTTATTTTATGTTTTATTAAAATGAATACTTTTTTTTAAAATTTAATACATTGATTAAATTTTTTCTTAAAAAAAAATATATTAAATTTTAAAAAAGGCTTGATTTTTAAAATTTATTTATTTCTCAGAGTTTAAAATCATTCTTTTATAAATAAACAAAAATGTGCATGTTTGGAAAAGGGTAATATATACACTGGTGAAAAATAAAATTAATTCCTATACCAGAAACAGGTTATGCTAGATAAGCAAAATTCGGTGAGCATGTTTACACATCTGGAAGAGGACGTCGGACGAACATTCAAATTTCGCGCTACTATTACATGCAAATAAGGATAGCGCTACTGTTACATGCAAATGACATTTTCTTTAAGTATGCAATGTAAACTTCGTGAGCGTTATTTATCTTCTAGATTTATTGTTATGAGCTGGATTTGAGTCATGCATGCAAAAATACATTCGAGATGAAAAAGACAGTAGCTTAATGAGTTTGAACGAAACATGCAGGGCTACGAAAAGATCCATTTTTCTTCTTTCAATGTTGCTGAAAAGATTTTGGAGGGATACACTGTACGTGATTGTTGGCACTGTATCAAGGGTAAGTACTGTATCAAGGAGACATGAGACAGGCTGCATACGAGCTATCACTGACAGAGAAGACCACCGTTTCTTAACATGGCTGCAGTGCATCGCGTTGCATCTGCAGTAAAATTTCTACTGTATAGCTTCTGTTAACATCAGAGTGACACAGTGAACTGTAACAATTTGACCGAAGGAACAGCTTCAAGCCAGACGTTCTAGCGCATTCATACCATTAACTCCAAATCACTGCCATTTGCGACTTCAGTGATTTTAAGGTAGAGCAGAGTAGTAATCTATTGGGTGTTCTCCGATGACAGCCGTTTCTGCCTTGTGATCAGTAATGGCCATTATTTGTTAGAAGGAGGCCATGTGATCACTTGGAACCAAGCTATCTCTCTCTGCGTCTAGACACATTGAATCTTAGCAAGAAATTAAGATCTAGTGAGCAGTTTCTTATCACAGCAGGGGTACTATTGTCATTATCCCAAGAACTTTGACTATAAATATATTCGTCAGATTGATGACTGAACTGGTTATGCTGCTATTCATGTGCAATGTCAAAAGGGAGTTTTCAACAGGATAACAACTGTTCTCATATAGGCTGCTGTTATGCGGTGTGTTATACGGTTTGTCGATCTCTATCTTGGTCTGCGGTATCACCCAATATTTCTCCCATAAAGCATTGATGGAAAATGATTGGAGGACAAATCCAATGTCATCCACTACCAGCAAACCGATCAAATATAAAAGACATGGACTCCATACCACCAAAGGAAATATGACACCTGTACGATGCACAATACACACTTTCAGGCTTCCATTCAAAATCTTGACCATTACAGCGATTATTAATGTGCCACCATTTTGCTTTTAATATGTCTTTTCTCGCGCATATTTAAACCTGTGAGACCATGAAATTTACCAAGACAAATGCTTTCCTTATCGTTCCTCTAAACTAATTTCTTTTCGGTGTTGGGGTTTTATATATATATATATTGATAAAAAAAATTTTGTCATTCAAACAAAAAGTAATAAAATCATGTTGTATTTATTTGCATTGGACCACTTCGAATTAATCTTAGCATAATTGTCGAAAGGCTCATATAAAGTTCATTTATAAATTGATTCCTCCACTTTCACTTTGTCTGCTGTAACTATGGTCTAACTATTCGCAATAATATTAGTAATATATTTAAATACTACGATAAATAAAGTAAATTAAGTTTAAAATATTTAGTGATGTTTGCCTTTTTATAAAAGGGTTAAAAGCTGAAAAATTAATTAAATGTGTTGCACACATCGCATACATTTGCTAAAATTGTTCTTTAAAGTATTTCAGTTAAGTATTATTCAATGGATAAAGTATATTTCTTGCGTGTTAAATGCAGATAATATTGGGTTTCGTTATAAATTTGAATTGAACTTGCATTGCATTTCATGACGTCAGAATTCTTGCAAATGGATTTGCAACTTATAAAATGCGAATGAAATAAATGCCGAGACATATAATAAAAGAGTAAGATTTTTTTTTCCAAATTAATTTCGAAGAGTACTGATTGGATGTTGTGAACAATATAATTAGCAACTAAGTTCATGACCTATCAAAAATATTTATTGGAATTGCAAAAATAAAAGTGTAATCGGGATTTTCAGAAATAAATATTATTCAAAATAATTCTGTCAGGTGGTAGGAAGCACTTTGAGGTTAACCTGACGTATTGAAAAAATATATTATTCTTGGTTTGTTATGGTAATTATAATTTTTTAAACTTTTAAATGCTTTGGAAGTTTAAAGTAAGTTTTTTTTTTTAAATGTCTATCGAATTTCTAGCATCTATTTCTCTGTCGATGAAAAACAGCATATATTTCTTTAAATAAAACAGGATATTAATTCAACTTTTCAGCCTTTTAAATATTCACTCAATTATAAGATATTTACATATTTTTAATTGATTAAATATATATATATATACATGTTTGCTAGTGTACTAAATGAAGCAAATATTCCTTAAGATCTGCTTACAAAAGCTTAAAATAAATCAGGTTGTATTTGTTAGTATATGCTCCACATCCTCAGACACTTATTTAAATTTACTCTTGCCATATATACATTTCCTTCAGCAACTGATATACATATTTTCTTTGGTATATGTTTTTTTTCTATTGATTTCGCTAAACTATTTATTTTATCTCACCAACACTGAAGACTCCTATTGTCTATGATAATCTGTCTACCCATTTTTCACGTTCGACATTGAGCATGAATTTCTTGCATTATGCAGTGCCGCCTATCTCTATTAGGGTGGGTTTCCAGTTGTTTATTATACTTAGAGGCTCTAAAAAGTGTTTGGCGTTATCTACCTGTACGAAGGCGCGGTACTGTTCTCACTCTTTCTCATTTTTTCTCCCTCCCAAACCCAACACATTTTTTCTAACCTTGTAACAGCTTAACATTGTTTTGAGAATGAATGGATGTTTTAAATTTATAAGTGAGAAAAAAATTTATCATAAGTTTATAACTGATTCAACTTCAGGAAGAGATAAGGCAGTGTTTAATATTGTGATATATTTATATCTTAATGTGAAAACTTTATGAAAATTAAATAATTTTTTTATTATGGTTTCCTTTATGATAAAGGAAAAAAATTTCCATGTGTTGATAGTATAGTAATTGTTTCTGTGAGAGAAAACTATATTTTCGTCGCAT
The DNA here is from genome assembly GCA_019973975.1 of Trichonephila clavata. Taxonomy (NCBI): domain Eukaryota; kingdom Metazoa; phylum Arthropoda; class Arachnida; order Araneae; family Nephilidae; genus Trichonephila; species Trichonephila clavata. The sequence continues at coordinate 36,348 of BMAO01017556.1, forward strand.
TTTAAGGTGCACGAGTGTTATTAAAGGCGATCCTCGTAACTTTGAAACAGTGACGACACCTGAGCCGGCACCCTCCTCTCCTAACTTCCGTACCACACCAACGGGAGGACGTTTGAGCCTCAACATATTTAACGTGCATTGCCCTCGCCGCACGGTGGGTTTTCAGCTGTACATGCTAGTCCTGAGTCCGTAACCTTGACCAGTAGGATTAAGTGAATCTATATACATATAATGTGTACCTATTGTAATAAATTTATTCAATAGCAATCAGAAAGTTAAAAAAAATTAGTTTATTGAATAACACAATGTATTCAATTTAATCTAAAATAAATTGCTTCTAAATTTTTATTTATTTATTTATTTGGATAGTTGCACGGAAAGATTTCTTACACGCATTAATACTTAGCTGGTGATACGTTTTGAAAGCAATAAAAATGTTTCAGTCGGTTTTAATGGGCGAGTCATTTCGGATGAAACAAAATGTATCAGGTTCTGGTCTAGGTATCGAGATCAAGCAACATTTTATTTAAATTAAAAGCAACAATGTAATTTTTCAGCATGAAAAATGCTTTTTATTTTTGTTTAAATGGAGTTTTGACCTCAGATACATTTTACCATGGAAAGCTTCTTAGATAGTTGAAATCACTAGTTGCGTTATTTGTTCTCATAAATAGCTATCCGATACCCCAATTTTCTTGGGTCATTTTCCCAAAAAGATTAAAGGTTAATCTCCATGATACCAAGGCCAGAATAATTTTCCATATTTCATCACTTTGAGGTTCACCGCCACATGATTTTTGCAGACTGATTTCAATCTTAAGCGTCTCGAGTGAGATTTAGATTTAGTGGTCTTTCCGCAAACTACATAAAACCAAAGTTATTACTAGCGCAAATAAATTGAGATAATGTTTCTTCTCCCCGACTGGATTAAGTTAAATAAACCGAAATGTAATCGCGTGCACGTGGGATGAATTTATTCCCTTTGGGATAATATATTCTTTGGGATAGTATATATGCGGACTTGATCCTGTTTTATTTTTTATATATTTATTTATACACTGCTTCAATTTTCTTTTTATGTAATTCTTCTTTGTATAGATTTTTCACGGTACCTATGTTTTGTGTGTTTTATATATTGCATTATTGCTGTATTTTAATTATTTCTCTTTTTGGCAAAAAGAGATTTGTCTCTGCATTGCCAGCTGCATTTGAAAAAAGGCAGTATAATATAAATAAAAATAGAAAAACAGTGAAAATCGTTTGACACTTGAAGGGACTTGTATGTTTTTTTCGTGTTAAAAGAATTTCATGTTAAAAATATTGAAAAAAATAAGAAAAAAAGCACGTGTTCCACTAAATTAAGTTTATCGGACTACATTTTACTTACATAGATGTATATATGTGCATGCATATTATTAAACTGATTTTTACTAACACTGCGATAAATTCGTCTCCGAATTCCAAAGTCAAATGATGAGAGTTTAAACCTTTTTGTTTGTTTCGTTTGTATGAGTGGAAGTTGAAAATAACAAAATTGATTTGTGTCGCAGGGTATTCCGAGGGTATTTCAAAGCCAAGTTAGCCTCCTTTCTACGAAACATGAGAAACCGCCTGTCATTCCACACCCCTCTTAAATCTCATCTGCGAGGGTGGTGTTATCCGTATTTTACTCATTTCCAGAAAAAAAAATCTTTTCGCGTTAAGTGATTTTCGTTTTGTGTTAAGAGAAAAAAACTGCAGGAAAATGCATTAGTTTGTCGGGACCGTTGTATTATTTCGTGTTAACTGATATTTCATCTTAAGCGTTTTTGCGTTGAACATATTTTCACTATATATCATTCTATTGGAAATTCGAAAACTGCAAAATAAATCTGAATTTCTTAGAAGTAATTATCACACTATTTGATAATTATATAAAATTTTAAAATTCATAAATTTTAGTACATATTATTTAATTTATTTCATTTAAAACTAGGTTGCATAGTTGCAATTAAACTCAAGTCTTAGTTTTAAATTTTGTTATTCATTTTATTTTTCTGATTTTAAAAGTTCAGGCAGTAATCTTTAGTGAAGCACAAACTTTAAATTCTACGTAATCCGGAATAATTACATAATATCTGAGAGGCACTCGTACAAGCTCACATACATTAATCACAAATATTTTCTATAGATTTATTTATGCTTGATAAATTGATGTTTTACTACTGTACCTAAACATCAGTATCTCTAACATGCTTTTAGTGGTTACGGTTACATTTATGTGGGGGTTTTAAATAATCAAAATGTTAATAAAACTAAATATCACACACACACACAAATGCAAAGATTAAGTAATATTGTTGAGTAACCACTAACCACACATTCTATACATTTCTAGAGCTGAGTTGTGCGATTTGAGAAACATTTAATACCTGTGAAATAATATTGTGTCGTTTTCAGTAGCAAAG
>BMAO01017557.1:0-42645 GCA_019973975.1 Trichonephila clavata
TATCACATGTAATGGGATTTTTTTCTGTTTTACGTAAGGAATAATCCTAAATTGATGCAATAATTTAACTAAATTATATTCAGCCTCACCGAAAAGAAATGATCTTCCCCTAAATATTTAATTATTTACGCAAAAAAATTAAGAATTATATAATTTGGACTATGTTTCTACAATTAATGGTCGCAACAGAAAATTATATGATTAAAGTTTGTTCGTTTTCAATCATCGTTCAAAAGCATTTTTTTTGTTACACTGATATAAAGATAAAGAAATTTGAAAACTATAACTAAGTTACTGATTATCCGGCATTGTTTCGATGTAAATTGTGCGTTATTTTGTGGAAATGTTTGGTTGATTTATATATATACAGTCAAACTCTTTTTTACGAATTTCTTTATTTTGCGAACTTTTTCCTGGAACCAAGAACATTTTACTATTTTCTTCGTAAAATAACTTTCCAATAGTGAAGTGCATTTTCTATTTAATGAACTTTTGTGTGTGCTCATGTAATTCGATATTTTTTCTCCCTATTTTTAAAATATTTCAAGACATTTTTAAAACTATTCTCTCTTTTAGAAGAAATTTTATGGTGATCAATGACCTCGAACTGGTTTTACCAGATGCCTAACTCATTTTAGAGTAAAGAAATAACCATAATGTTTCAACAAAAACTCAAATATAACTAACAGATTTTTCCAATAATTAAATTTGAGAGCGCATGTGTAGTGTATGCTTAAAATTACTGGTTATAAAATAATGCGAATTTAAAATTACTGGTTATAAATAATGTGCCTTTAAAATTACTGGTTATAAAATATAATGTGCCTTTAAAATTACTTGCAGGCTTAAAACTAAAAATGCGTTAAAAAATTCCTTAATTTTAATATAAAATTATTTTTAAAGTTGAAAATACAGTACATTCCTGGACAATGTCTTTTCCCTTGTTTTCCTAGCAAATTTCTTTTTAATGGGTAAGATATATAAATGATAAGATATTAATTTAAAAGAAAGTGTGAAAAAATATATAATTACTTTTTTTTAAATAATGTATAGTGTTTATGAATTTAAAATTTGTTTTATGGGGTTTCAAGGAAAATTAACAGATGAATCTCTATTTAAGGAATTTTCACACATATTGAATTTTTTCGGGAATTAACGACTTTGTTATCTAGAGATCCGATTGTAATTCAACATTTCCCCCTTCAATTTAGGTACAAATTTAACAAGGATCAAGTCCTCCACGCTCTTCCTACAGTGGATGTCCGTGGAACAGTGTTAGAGAGACTGTCCTTTAACCGTAGATTTCCCATGCGGCCCTAAGAAATACCGAGCATATAGTGGCTATGTAATAAGTCCAAATCCTCGATGGGGAAATGCCAATACTGCTTACGTACGATATCTTAGTCCAGATTATTCAAACAGTGAGTATGAATTATATGAAATTTTGTTTAGACATTTTTGATTTCTTACCCACATTAATTATCACGTACTGAGCTTTTACAATCAATTTTTGGGGTGTGGTCTTAATGATGAGAAAGTTGTACTAGTTTAGGTATCAAACGATTGGTTTCAACAAGGTGCAAAAGTACGAGGCTCTGAATGGGGCAAAAATACGCAGCTGGAAGTATTCAAAAACAAAATAACAGATGTTTTTAAGCTTTGATCATTACTTTAAAAACAAATATCTGACATTCTTACGCGAAAATTAGTTAGAAAAGGATATCAAATACGCTGGACTTCTATTTAACGAATTCATTAGTACCGAGCAAACTATTCGTTAAATCGGGATTAACCGTAAATTCGGGTCCAAAAAATGCCTTTTTTTTTACTTACTTTTCGGAAATTCTATAAGCAACTACACAAAAAATATCCATAGTTAAAAATTACACACTTTTTATTAAGCATCTAAAAATACTATTAGAGAATTATTACGCATCCGTTAATTGGAAATTTTAAAATATTGATTAATAGATGTTCAAAAACTTTTTGATTCCTGACTCGAAAGAATTATCTTTCGACTTTATGCAGAGAAGAAAATACTGCGTCCTTTACATTCTGCTGCATGAGGCATGCTTCACAGTTTACAAACTATGTAAAGAATTAGAAAATGCAAGTTTTGACAGGAGTTTCACTATCAATTTCTGCATAAAAACCACTTCGCATTTGATTTCGACAATCTGAAATGCTTAAAAAAGTTTCAAAAGCAAAATTTTCTACACAAACCGTACACATAATAAGCCTCAATTCCCTCAGGAAAGAGAGAAAATGGTAAAATCTCTCAAAATATAACCTATGTTGTGGAATGAGATGAGATAAATGAATTTCCTGCCCTATTCAAAATCGGTAGGTTTACATTCATGACTCATCTACACTTGTAAAGTCTAATAATGGGATAACCTTTCGCTGTCGAAATTTTCTACTTAAAGTTGTTGGTTTTTCCCCGGGCAAATTTGGAAAGTTAAATTTTTTCTTACACAAACTAATAAAAAAAATACTAATAATACAAACTAATAATAATACAGTCTTGACACTGTTGCTAGTTGGAATACAGATAAAAAATTTCGAATTTTTGAAGAATATGTTCGGGAATTAACGTTTGACGATTAAAATTATCCGGATCATGATCATATTTCGGCTGATGCCCTGGGTACGTTCCCAGTTTGTTCATGCCTTACAACTTCCCTGTTATTTACGCTCGGTACACCTCGTTGTTTTGAACCCATGTTCATGCCACAGAAACCTGAGATTTTTGAAACTTGACAGACAGAGCGTGCATCATTTCCAAAAGATAGGTCTAATAGAATTAGGACTCAGAAATAAGATCCTACTAAAACAACGCTTACAAACTCAATGGCATAAACATTAGGTTACCGTAACCTTTATGTTTGTTGAAGAGTAAAAAATATTTCTGCTTGTTTTATTTGACAGTTCATTTTTAAATCTCTACATGGATAATAAATATCCTTTTTACCTTAACTACGAATTATATGATTGAGGCATAAATAATTATAGAACCTCAAGGCATTTTTTATCTTGAGATTTACCTATAAACTTTTGCGAAGCGTGGCTTTTGAGTATATTTTTTTAGGCCATAGTCCCAGCCAAAAAACAGAACTGTTGGACTTAGAATAGTACTTTTTTAGATCAGAAAACCATATTTGATATGAAGCACATATGCATTTTAAAAATATATTCATATTTAATTTTCCTTTTGTAAATATTATGAATAGTCAAATAATTAGAAAATAAATCCTTTTCACTATCGTTTTTTATAAAAAATATATTTTTATGGTTCAAAACAATTAATAAATATTCACATTTCCCCCCTTTTGAATTTCTTCTTTAAAAAAATAGTTTTTCTTAAGAAAAATGTGAGATATTTGTTATATTTATATTTGTTTTTCCGTATACCAATTTTCATTTTTTTTTCCTGATATACCTTTTCATAACTTGAAATCCAATTTTTCTTATAGTTAAATTTACACTCATAATTAAGTTCAATTCTTTGTTGAATACCTTTTAAACACATTATTTATATAATCCTCTTTTTATATTTAAAGCATATATATATATTTATTTCACATAGTTTCTTTAATAATATATATAATTTACAATATATAGTTATAGAAAGATTTACCCTTTAAAAAAAATCTCAGGAGCAAATATTTGCATCTGATTGGTTTTCTTTACATGACTTTATTGCATAAATAATCTCAAAGTTTAATTCTTGAATCATCTTCGATGTTAAATTCTTTCCTCCCTATTGTGCTTAATATTTTTAAAATACAACTGTATTTGCTTCACAGTGTTCCACTTTTTCAGGCGTAAATAGTCCCAGACAGTCCACCACGGTGGTCATTTACCAGGAGCTCATCACGTTAGTTCTACTGTCACTTTGATTCTGAGAGACCTCACCCTCATTTAACAGTTTTCTTAGCCATTTTTGCTGAATTCGTCTTTCATGACATCTTTCATACTTCTCAAAGTGCAGTATGGTATAATCGTGTTATTGTGAATTTAGTACAGTGAAATTCGTTTAACGCGAAACTGAGGGGACTGAAATATTTTTTCATGTTAAAGGATATTGCACAAAAGTAAAAACATATATTAAACAAAACTAAGTTAATTACACAAATATGTACACATGGAAATAGAACAAAAACATCCGAAAGGACTTTCATGAAACTTAATAAAAATTTAGCAATATCAAAATCTTTATTGTTTCCTTAAGAATCTTTATTTTTATTTAAAGAGATATAGCAGTCTGTTCTTCCCCTGAACTCTTTGCAATTGTGCTAGTAAAAATATTCTTCTAAAATAGAAAAAAAAAAGCCAACCAAACTCACTGATTTTTACCCACACTGCGGTGTACTCACACCACACGAGCGAGTGCTTGCGAATAATCTTAAACATACCTTTATTTTAGATACTGATAGTTGTGGGTGTGAAGACCTTCTGAGATTTATTCTGCGAATATTGTTGTCGTATTCTGAATTTCAGGGTTTGTTTTTCGACATTAAATTTCCATCGCCCCTGAAGGACTGTCTTGCTCTTTGTGATTGATTGCATAGAATCCTCGAACAGCGATCTATGTAACAATATCTTTATAAATAAAAATTACGTGTCACAGTGTTTGTCCGCGATGGACTCCAAAACTACTCAACCGATCATAATATAATTTTGCATACCGTGTGTCATTTCGTCCAACTTAAAACATAGGATAGTTTTTATTTCAATTAATGACGACATGATTTTTTTATAGCCGGAAATGTGAAGAATCAGGAAAAAACATTGCCAGATTCCCGTAAGGGAATATTCGCAAAATGTGACAATGCTCAGGTGTCTGTGGAAGCAGATATTGCAAACCAAAATGAACGACAATTAAGTGCCTGTCGTATTTCAGGGTGCGGAATCCGATTTTCGAGTCAGTTTCCAAAAATAACGTAACTTTGCCGGATAAAGCCGCCGGCCGTATTTTAGACACACCATAACAGGCTTACATAAGCTGAATGTAAACTTGGACCTGGCGTACTTCAAAATGGATAATCCGAATCTGATATCCAATCTGAGAAATAATGGTAACTTTGCCGATAATTCAGGACAACCATTTATTACTCAACGTGCAGAGCTTACCTAAATGTCTTGGTGCGGGAAAAGTGCGTTTCTGTTGTAATTCGGGATGGTGAACGAGAGTTTGAAATCGAATCTTAGAAATTCCTGTAGCTTGCCAGATACTGCCGGACGACCTAATGCCCCTTCAGGGACTGAACTTGCCGCTCAGGGCACAAAAGTAATCTCCAGTTGTATCTAGGGGCGGAAACGATAATTTGAAATCATATTTCAGAAACTCCACTAAACTTGCCGGATATTGTCTGAATTAGGAGAAAAGGCATATGATTCGAGTCCCGCGTCCGGATTTTCATTCTCTCTAGTGACTGAACTTGCTCGAGCTGGAGCATCAAAAGTCAGCTCCGTGTGCATTTCGGAGTAAGAAATGAGATCTGAAATTCAATTTTAGGAGTTTCGATAGCTTTGCCGGATAATGCCAGTCGACCGTATTTTAGACATACTGTAGCAGTGGCTTGCCTTAAAAGCCTTGAATCGTGAAAACTTGGTCCTGGTGTATTTCAAAACGGATAATCCGAATCTGATATTCAATCTGAGAAATAACTGTAATTTTGCCGGATAATTCAGGATGACCGTCTTATAGGTAAACCGGGGCAGAAGCTCACCCTTAAAGTCTTGGCGCGGGAAAAGTGTATTCCTGGTGTAATTTGAGATGGTTTAAGCGAGTCTGAAATTGAAATATAGAAATTCCTGTATTTTTGCCAGATAATGCCTGGGATCGAATATTATCGGACAGCAGTACTAGCTAACTTGCCGACGTAGAGACGCAAAAAGTGGATCTTGATTGTATTTTAGAACTGCCGATCCGAATATTCACAATCCAATTCAAGATAATCTCATATCTACGTCAAATAATGCCATACAAAAGTATTTTGCACGAACTGTGGAAGGGGCTTGCTTTAAAATTCTTGAGGAGAGAGAAATGCTTTCCTGGTGTACTTCTGGATGGGAAACAAGAATAATCTGAAATCGGATTTTAGAAACTCCCGTAACTTTGCTGATAATGCCGGCCGACGTAATGTCCCCTTCAAAGACTGAACTTACAGGAGCAGGGGCATCGAAAGTGGGCACCGAGTGCTTCTCGGGGTGGGAACGAGAATCTTGATACGGATTTCAAAAGCTTCTGTGAAATTTTCTGGATATTGCTGAAATGAAGTTAAATGGCGTTGCATTCGAATTCCACACCTCCGGATTTTCATTCCCTACAGCAACTAAACTTTCAGGTGCAGTCCTGCGAAAATATGATTGCAATAGGAAATTGCTTCTTCGGCATTGTTGTCACTATGTTAGATGGTGGAAAACTGCACATTCCGCATCAGCTGCCATTGGAAATTCATAAAATACAAGATGCAATGTGTACCATTGAAAAAAAGAGTGGATTGGCTACAGTATTGCAAATGAATTCAATTATGATCAGGATAAGTGTACCATGACCCATAAACATTCACTCAAAGCATTACATGGAGCTTTGTAAGATTTAAATGGCAACGAGAGAATATTCGTTGTTGCTGTTGTATTACTCTGTCTGGTGATTTCCGACAGACATTAACAGCCATTACACGCTCTACTTTTGCTCACGAGATTAACGCCTGTTTAAAACAATTGTTTTTATGGCGAAACGTGGAAACACTTGGACTGAATATGAACACGCGAGTACATTTGCAAGATGATCAGTCTGAGCAAATATTTCCTAACCAACTACTGAATATTGAAAACGGTGAAGTTGAACTTCATCCCAATACATAATGCATGAAATACCCAGACGATTTCTGTAATGTTCTTTAGGCAAAAAGGAACTGATTGAGAGTGTCTTTCCGGATATACTGTATAATTATCTAGATAATTATTGTCTCTGCAATCCTGTTACTTAATCAGAAAAAATGTTGATATTGTGATGAAATAAACTTCCAGACACAGGGTTGTTGCCAGTTTATCCAACGCCTTTTAAACCAATCGACACTATTGTTGATGAAAACAAAACTTAAATTTTCCAACCGAGTTTTTGAATTCTCTAGATGTATCAGGAATGTCACCACATATTCTTCGGTTTGTTCCCTGGTTTTTATCTGCGTAACTTAAATTCACCTAGATAATGCAACGGTGCACGTTTGATCATCAAAAGAATTATACCGGGAACTTCTTGAAGCAAGCATTTTGATTGTAAAGTTTAAACGAAAATTCGGTTCTGCTACTACGGTATCTGTTGCCACGTGTTCCACTGATACCATCAGAATCTCCAAAACCATTCAAAAGGCTTGAATTCCCGATTCGTTTGGCTTTCGCGATGCCCATAAATGAATCTGAAACCCGAACAATATTCACTTGATACTTGGTTTTAGAAAATCCATGTTTCTCGAATGGGCAACTAGACGTTACATGCTCACGTGTGCAGAAACCGTTGAATCTATTTGAGTTAGCAAAATACGGGTTACCGAAAAATATTGTGCACTGATTAGCGATAAGTTGTATAAAATTATTTGTTGTTATACTTTAAAATAATGAAAATAATTTTAAAAATTGCAAAGAATCAACGTTATTCACCACATTTATAAAATGAAATCTTCATATGTTGTTACTTAACGACTTTGTTAGTAATTCATGCATTATAATACACTCAAATAGGAGATGAATGAAATGAAAAATTAAAATAATTTGTTGTTTTAGAAGATTAATTTGACTGCATTGAATAGCTTACAATAATATTGAACTAACGTATTAAAACAAAGCCACAGCAACGCGTGGCCAGGTCAGCTAGTATTATTATAAGAGCAAGGATTGATAACAAAGCACAGACCTATACCAAGAATAAAAAAATATTTAATTAGTACCGAATACATAACAATATCAGTAGAAGAGTAATGAGTATTAAAATTTCGAATTACAAATCACGGTATCATATTCTAAAAACAGACATTAATTTAAAACTTTTAGCCATGTATCATTTTGCGATATCCTCGTGAGCAAAATGCGGGCTAATAATGGCGATTTACCTTCAGAGACACAAATAACTCCAAATAAATATTAACAATTACATTTAACAGCAAATAAAACTTGTATCCAATTCTTTTTATCTGACATTCACGTATGATGACAGGTTACAGAGGACATAGAATACGATGTTGCGGCGTGCCAAAGAACTTTCTTCATCCAGAGTGTTATCCAATAGTTGACGACAATGTAACAAGCAATCAAAGCTTCTGTGTCAATTATGTTAGATCTTCTAACGTACCTCGAGCTGGATGTACCCTTGGACCTCGCGAGCAAATCAATCAAGTCACTTCTTTTCTGGATGGTTCTGCAATCTATGGTTCTTCTGAAGAGGAAGTAAAACGCCTAAGAACTTATAAGCATGGTCTTTTAAAGACCCAGGAAGGTTTAGAGCTTTTGCCACCAGATACTTCAAATCCACATGATTGCAGGGAGTCTGATTCCCGACACAAGTGTTTTTTAGCCGGTTAGTAAACTTTTTTTTCTTTTCAGTTTTTACTATTGTTAATGATTAAGAACTACCTTATTTTATTGATTTTCTGTACTTCTTTTTAATGTAACATGTTAAAAACAGACGAATGCGTTTTTGATTGCGACAGAACAAATATAAGATTCTAAATTTTAAAAATGGTTTTTCCTTTCAATCTTACGCTAGACTTATGTAGGTATAACTGCCATCATTCTATGAGCTACAAATTACTATTCTTAAAGCTACAAAAAATTTTAACAGTAATAACTGCTGCTACATTGCCAAATACGGAACAAGGGACCAAATGATCTCTGCACATGTCTGTAACATTACGTAAATGGCAAACTGGAGAGTCTGCTAAGCCGAATCTGTACAAGTGCTTCATGAGGTAGGCATGTCCAGTTGTAATCCTAAAGTTAGCGACACTGACAGGTCTAGCAGTGGCGTATCGGAGAATATTAAGGCCCCTTTGTAAAGTTAGGTTTCGCCTTTATATTTTATAAATTGGTTAAATACATACTTGGCGTCAGTTAGGCTTTGGGCCCCCTAGAATCTTCCTCCTCCCCAAATTTCAGGGGGTGTACGTTACGTCACTGATGTCTAAGCAGGTCATAAGGAAGGGGTCTTTCCATTAAGGAGCTCCAATTGTTCTCCTTCACAGAGTCCAGAATCTTCTCTCGAATATGAACCTTAAATCTAGCATTAATGATTCTTTTACCACTTTGATAGCAAACAAGACAATCAGGTTGGGGAAGATCAGACCCAACCTTGATTTGTGTGTGTCAGGAAACTCATTACCCGTGATTCCACAATGACTTGATCCACATTTTTAAAATGTAGTTAAAGTGTATTCATAATGTAATTTTATCTTGCAAGTACTATAGGATGTTCATAATTTAATTACTTCTTCATAAACTCAACACCTTTTGCATGCCAAGGCTGACTCGCTGATCCTCCTCCAGTTCACCCTATCAGTCACGATGGCCTTCCATTGGTTGATTCTCATCAGTTTGAGGTCCTTTTCAACATCGTCTAACCATCGTGTAGGTGGTCATCCTCTACGTCTGGTCCCTTCAATTTTCGAAAGAGTTACTCTTTTGGTAGGAAAAACTTCGACATATCTGTACAGACACCTAATACATGATGCTTTGATAATTCTCACAATGTCAGTCCTGCCATATTTCCCATATTTCCTGATTGTAAAGAATTCTTCACTCAGTGTTCTCTTGAATATGTCTAGAGATTTTTTTTTTCAAAAATAAGCAACTTTTCTTCCTCTGCTTTGTTGAGGGTCCAACATTAACTTCCATACAGAGCAATAGGTCTGATTAAAGTTTTCGATATGATCAATTTGGAATTTAATTACTGGAAATAAATAAATTGAAGCCTGATTTTACGAAATAAGAGGAAATAATTTATAACAGTAAGACCTTTAGTTTAAAATTTTTTATTTGTTCTGGTTTCTCCAAATGGTAACAGTGAAATTAATTGTTTATAGACAGAAAGGTGCCATGCGGTAGAAAAAGCAATATGTGTTCTTTGGATATGGGACCAAAGGAAATCGAAAACAGCTCAGAGACAATTCCGACATGAATTTAATAAAACTATCATTAACGGGTTAATCAACTGACATATGGTTAAAACAGTTAAAAAATTCGCTGCGTTGGAGAATTAAAAAATAGAATCACCTCAGAAACAGCTAATATGATTCAGTAAATGTTTAATAACGTTTAAAGGGAAATTGAGAACAGATCTGGTATTCTCCAAACTAGTACTGGTCATTGAGTTGAATTGTATCTCTATAAAACTCTTAGGTTTACTAAATAAAATCCAGTTAGTCTCTTCCCCCCTCCTGTATGAGTTAGAGCAGTGCTTATCAATCTTTTTATCGCCACGGACTGGTCAAAGTTTGATAATTTTACAGCAGCCCGTTGAGGATCGGACGTTGATTGTTTATATTTTAGATTGTTTTGATTTTATAATTTTTATTCAGTTGTATTTAAATATTCCATGAGAATAAAATATAGTTACACCAACAAGTGAATATGAAGTGATTTAACGCATGGAATATAAAGTGATTTCCATGGAAAGTCACACAAACCCTAGAAAAATACAGCGCTGTAAATAAAATGGAATAATTTAATGTTCCTTGGGCGGCCCGGTAACATTTTATCCACGGACCGGTACCGGTACGCGGTCTGGGGGTTGGGATCACTTATTAAGAACATATTATTATCCGGTGAATAAATTATGGATTTCCTGTATTTGTCATACGAATAGAATACACGAATTGATTATTTAAAGTTATATATTAAGCGTAAATATTTATTAAAACTAATTTTGATAAATACACATGATATAATTACTATTTCAAGGAAATAAATTATTATGTGCTATTTATTCCTATCAATAATTAGAAAAATAAGTGATTTCAATTGCCAAGTCAGATTATAATATTCATTTGTTTTAGAAAAGTTGTAAAATAAAAGTTCTTAACTACATTTTCCACATCAATAAACTTCCATGAATCTAATTGAGTTCATCTTTGAAAATTACTATATCTAGGTAAAAAAAAGCATTCTTTGAATATTTTATGAATACTTTCAAAATATATAAAGATTTTGTAAGCACTCATTGGAAAATATATAAAAAAAAAAGGATTTTATTCCATGTGAACGTTATGATTAGTGCACATTGAATATTTAACATTATTATAGAAAACTTATGCAAATATTTCCAATTTATGCCAAATCCTCTCGTTCTGTAGGAGATGTTCGAGTCAATGAAAACGTTGGATTAATGGTGATGCATACGCTTTGGGTAAGAGAGCATAATCGAATTGCCCGAAAGTTATCAGAGGTCAATCCACACTGGACAGATGACCACTTGTTTGAAGAAACTAGAAGAATTGTTGGAGCTGAGGTAATTTTCTATTACTCTACTTTTCACGAATTCGTTTATTATATCGTTAATAAACGATATAAAAAAGACAGAATTTTATCTTCTGTCGGATCTATACGGTTACTTCTATTAACCTCTGGGGAATTCTTTTTGTGGAAACATTTTTTCAACTAACTTTCTCCGAAGACCTAAAGCGCGATTATGCAAATTGTTTAATATATATATTCTGTATTCGTGAGTTTGAGAGTTAGTTGAGTGAGAATAGTATAAAAGTAAAGTGAATTGTGGATAGATTAGAAGTGTGGTAAATTGGCAGTGAAACGTATATGTAGGAAGCGAGAAGTCGGAATTTTAAGAAAGTGCTTAGTTCAACTGTTGGAGCCGTGTTAAAGTAAACGCAAGGATTAGAAGACTGCTAGAGTTCAGGTTCTGTGCTCCTTAATCGAGTTCATGTTAGAGAGTTAAATTGTTAGTGAGGTCATTAATTAAACAAGCTCTGTATAAAGTTATCTTAAAGATAGATCTACATTGATTGTATATATTCTCCTCACGCATCTCGTCTCACCCCTGTGCTCTGACTGATCAAGAATTCTTATTTAAAGTGTTATTTGTGTCTGAGTTGAATATAGCGATAAATAAATAATTGAAGTTCATCATGTCGTCTGGTCATTTAGTCCCCCCCCCACACACACCTCTAGCCGGGTCACAGTGAAGAAGGGATGTAAATTCTTTATAATCTAATGAATTTAAGCAGAATGTACATCTATCGTGACGGAGGTTGAGGGTGTGGGAGGGCTCGAGGAAGAAGCAGACATGATTTTAGAACAACTAATTTTATTTAACCTTCAACACTTTACAAAATGCAATTTTATAACTTAACTTTGGGAGCAATAAAAAATCTTAACCCGAAATCAGATAACTAAATTATCGAAACTACTCTTATCTCGATTGAGGCTCCTTGAATAATCCTTCTTGAAGTCTGATAGTATGGTCAGTTTCAAGTTTGGTTACCTAATCACTTCCTGACGATTTCTCCGACAAATATTAATCTTAAGATGCACGACCACCGGTCTCTGTCTACTAGCTCTTGGAATTCAGTTTAACAATCAACGCCTAACCATTATATGGCATACTCAAAGACTGGCACTTGAATAGTAGTTACATTTGCATAAATCAAGTCATCTCTACGGAAAGAGGTTTTTAAACTAAAATCACAGTTAAAGAATATTTTCCCCGAGAGGATTAGCAGAAGACCATAATAGAACCCGTAACACATTTAGTACATCACGGTAGCTGAAAGAATAATAATTATTAAAATGGTATATATATATATATACAGTCGACTCTCGATAATTCGAAGTTGAAGGGACCAATGAAAAACTTCGAATTATCAAGAGGGTAGGTAAAAAACTCCCAAAATACACGAAGAGAATTTTTTTCTAACACATTTAAATCTGCAAAATATGTAATAAAGCAACAATTGGACATATGTATAAAATTATTTTAAAGTATTTTTAAAAAGTACATATTATATATACAGCATAAATATTATACAGAAGTTAAAAGTCGTGTATTAAAAGAATACACTTATGTATTAAAAACAATTATTAAAAGAATATATACTGTACATAATAAATTTTTTTTGACGAAGAAATCTGTTATCTTTTTTTATGGCATTTAATCTAACTTTGTCAATAGATTTTTCTAGAATAAATGAAGCTTGAAAAATGGCCGCATCAACATGATTTTCAAGGAAAAGTTTGCGTAGTTTGTTTAGTGACACACACTTTAGCTTTTGTCAGAGTTATCGGAGTCAACTCCGATGGTCATCAAAGGAGACAAGCAGAAACAATACAACACAAAATTTGTAAGGTCCAACCTGTTTGCTACAGGACTCTACATGAGTGTTTGAATTACTGAGAGTTTTATAAGATCACTTCGAATTATTCGCGTATTCTATTCCGGCCAGTCACATATTTTACTTCGAAATATCGAGTGTAACAAAATGTATTGTTTTAGTTCGAAATATCAAGAGTTTTTCTAGGGCTGAGCATATACTTCGAATTAGAGAGAGGTTCGTATTATCGAAAATTTGAATTATCGAGAATCGACTGTATATATATATATATATAACAAAATTAACGCCTTTAGCTGTCTAATTCAAATGGACCCAACAAAAAAAATTGACAATTTCCCCTTAAATCACACATTAATTGCTCTTTTAAAGTATGCGTATTCATTGAGATCTTCAAATGTAACGTTTTATACAGGTGGTGTCTATTATATTTCAAAATTCATATATCAGGAAAAAGACGCGTTTTTCGAACAAACTAAATTAAATTGAATCAGTGAAAAGCAATAAACGTTGGAACTGACTGCAAGAAAATCTCGAAAATGAAGGTAGGAAATGTATATTATTCAGTCAGTTATTTTTAGTATTATTCAGTTTTTCTATCCACATCATTTATTTTCTCATATGTGATTACTCAAAAAAATTTTTTTTCGATTAGTTACCATCGCAAATAAAATTTCTTACATCATCACTAATCAAAAGTTTCTTGATATAGGTGATATCATCGTATATTTTGGTAATTATAAGATCAGAGCAGAATTCAGCATCCTGTCTGTTCAAGAGCTAAGCAATCAAGAAAGGGAATTATCCCTTTCTACACTTAAATATACAAGGAAAAACAGGGGGAAATGCAATATAAAAAATATAATCACATGCTCAAGTGAAGGGAAACAGAAATAATTTATAGAAATAAAATCAGTGTTTTAGGGTAAAATTTCAATACACCGCTTAGTAAGACACATATAAGCTATTAAGATATTCTTTTTCTAGGAATCACAAATAAATCGACTCAAAAACTCAAGGTCTAATCCTCCTTTACAACAAATAAATCTAATGAAATATACATTTTAATCCCTTAACGTGAAATGAACTAGGTATTCGAATAATTTCGAAATAGGGTATTCGAAATTCTCATTAGAATTTCAAGTAAATATTAAGTTATTACATGTATGAATATAGCATTGTTGTTGGGCTTGGCTTTCATCTCAGTTTTTGTCAACAGGTACAAGTAAAGAGATGCAATGGGGTCTAGGGAGTGGAGCGAGTATTGAAAAACACAATAAAAGAATTAAAAGAGGGAGGGGTTAATATCACGTAGAATTTTCTATTGGAAGTACTAATTTAATTTATTTTTAATAGTTGCCATGTAAATTCTTGAATCATATATTTATCCCGTTTCTGACAATCACTGATATAAGAGTAATTCAATTCCTACTATTAGCTCAATCTCTCTATATATTTATTTATATATATATGTATTTATCTTGTTCAAATTTTCAATCATTAATAAAATACTTTCTGTTAATCCAATTAAGTTCAAATAATTTTTTAAACTTGTAATGGATGACACTTGATTATAATACAGTTTTTTCAAATATTAATTCATTAATTACCGGTTAATTAATTAAATTAAATTAATTACTGGTTTTCGACGCCAACTTATATTCATCTCCATTGTTGTAACAATATAATTGTTAAAACAATGACAAAAGTTGGCGTCGAAAACCGGTTTTTCAGGCAAACTAGCAAAACCAGGTATGCATTGTAACAACAATGCAGACAAATGATGCTCTTTTTTCAGTTCCTTCTATTAGTTTACTCTCTCCCTATATATATATATATATATATATATATATATATAATCTTGTTCAAATTTTTAATCATTAATAAAATACTTTCTATACATCTATTCAAAGTAGGAATTGACTTAAATTTTTTTTATAATTTTTGTTTTTAATGCACAAGCTAAAATACGTAAACAAAGTTTACAAATACTTCTTCAAACAGCACTAAGTGCCTTATTATATGCTAACATTATTTTCTTCCAGCTACAACATGTGACATATTCCGAATTGCTTCCAGCTCTTCTCGGAACCCAAGTGATCAGACAGTTCGATCTTCAGCCTAGAGGAGATTCAGAATTTTACCACGGATATGATATAAATTTAAATCCCGGGACATCGAACGCCTTTGCAGCTTCTGTTGGAGCTTCTTTCTATTCCATGATGCCATCGCACTTCTTTCTTTACTCTCAAACTATAGGGCTCAAGGATAGAGCCTCTCCAAAGCACGATACAGTTGGATCCATGCAAATCAGTGAGACCCATTTTCACCCAGAACCTTTGTATAAAGAAGGCACATTAGACCAAGTCCTTTTGGGAATGACCAATCAAAACGCACAATCGATGGACGAGTTTATAACAAGGGAGATGAATAATAATTTGCTAGACGATGCAGAAGAAAGTGAGTAACATTCAGAAAAGTCATTCTGTTTTTGTTAAATTTTATATGTGTGAACAAAAAAAAAAAATAGTTTTATTGATGGGCTTTCTTCTACTCACATTGTAACTATGTCTGGGTCAAAACTTTAAAAGCTTTTTTTTCTCACATTTTAAACCGCTCGATTGAACGGAAATTTTCTATTCACAATATAATAATTTAATTATAATTTATTAAAATTTATTGAATAAAACTAATGGTTTAAAGAATTACAGCATGGGCATCAATTTTAGCGACTTGGCGACCCTGTTGGTGTCTTGGGTCAAGACTTTAATAGCTTTGATCACATTTTAAAGCGCTCAATTGAGCTCAAATTTTCTACACATGAAGTGTTTTAAATGACAAAACGATAATTTAATTATAAATAATTCAATTAATTGATTAAAGCTAATTATTTAAAGAATTAAATTTTGCTCATAAGCCCAGTTGTTTACAACGTGAAATATTAAAACCAGCGTGAATATTGAAACCAGCAAATTATAAACTATCCCCTCTTAAAATTAAATTATTAAAACTAATTATTCAATAAATTTAATTTGACTCAACATTGCCTTTCGCTCTTAAAATTAGGTATAAAAAATAACTTTACCTGAAGTATGAAGTTTGAAAAAAAATCAATGCTTAAAAACTTGTTTTTTATATGTGTTATTTAACTTTTACGCAAGTAGTATTTTTTAAGCCACACAAATGTATCAATTATAGTAAAAAGTTAAACCATATGTGGCTTAATGTTAAACTTAAACTGATATACTTGAAGTACGGGTCAAAATTAGACGTTCTTTTACATATAGAAAAACTTCTTTGATTTACTATTATCAACACTACTGCTTAAAGCCTGACATGTTTGAATTAATATTCCATCTGAATCGATTCATTCTTTACATACAAAATATGTTCCATATTTTTTCTTCGATTTTTTCTTCAATGACTCAACAACCCTGGGTGGGCTCTGCCTTGTCCTTCTCCATAGGTCTTCTCCAGGCATATCTACCATGTCTACTGTTTTCAATTTTTAACTTTTAAAACATTAAAATGTTTTTTGATACAATCAGTCCATATCAGTGGGAGTCTTCCCCGAAGTCCATTTACCAGAAAGATTTTCTTTTTCTTTTATTTACCGTCAAATAAGACGTTATCCTTACGACTCTACTAATTCCTTGGGATTCTTCTGGGGAAAAATATTTATTTCCACCAACTTTCGCCGAGTAAGGAAGCGTGATTATGCAAATGAAGTATATTATATAAATTCTGTATTCGCGAGTTTGAAGAGTTGGCAAGTGAGTTAGCGAATTAGTTTGTTAGTTGAAGAGTGAAGGATCCTGGAATTATTAACAGCATTTGGAGTTTATCCATGAAAAGGATTACTGAGAGTGGATCCAACGACAGCGATTAAATCCAGATAAGGATCTCCTGCAAAGATTCACGTGTAGGATTAACTTCAGAAAAGTACAGGTATCGTGATCCTTGTTTAATTAGAAATTAGCTTATTAGTGTGCGACGTAGTTTATGTTGAGCGTGTTTAAGTTGTCGAGGAATCAGTTGAGGGTCCGTATTATTATCCCGGGCTATTGAATCTCACCTCCGCGTTCTGCTATCTGATCAGTCATATTAATTAGATTGTTATTGTATCTGATTGATATTTTGGTGTCAATAAATTAATTAGAGTGAAACACGTCTAGCGATTATTCAGTTTCTCCCACACACCTAGCCGGGTCTGCGAGTAGACAAGGAGTTTCAGATGGAAGCAGGAACCGTCCGGTATTACACATGTAGGTATGGAAAAAAGTACAAATTTTGTATTACAATTATACAGATTTAGTCTTACATTAAAATGATATGTAACTTAAAGAAAAAAAATCTAAAAGCAAAGGTAATTTTTTTCAAGATAATGTTATTGGTTGAAAAGATACATTAACGTCACATATTTTTTGAAATAGCTAACATTTATTGAAAAATCACAATATTATATGTTTCAATATGAATGTGTTTTCAAATGAAGATGATTATTGTACTTGAATGACCAAATTGAAACTCAGAGCTATTCAGTCATTTTCAAAAATAAATTTGCAGAGAAGATATACAAGGTGAAAGAGTCGTACTACTTTCTTCAAATATATCCAAAGAGTATACCACACAGCCAAAATCATATACCCACTTAAAGCTTCTATAAGAATAAATTGAGAATTTTTCAAAGTTCTCGATAATAGTCGCATGGTATAGATACAATTTTTAAAAAGTTCACTTTCCTTATTGATCGATGCATTTGAAGTTCGTCCAGTGAAGCAAAATATGCCGTCATTTGAAGAAGATACGACGTAACATTTGCCGAACATGTTGAGAAGTATTTTATGGTCAATTAAATTTGATGAAGTCCAAGTTTTGTTTGGATGACAGACAGAAGATTCTGACAAGTTTCCTAGAAAATAAAGTACCGTACAAATTAATGTAATGTATCCATTTAAAAAAAAGTAAGTTACAATGAAGAGTAGCACTCAGACAAATGGGACGATTCTTTGGTTCCTTGACGATTTTATTCTGGCAATCATACTTGTTTAACACATACAATATTTATTTTCTCTAACTTAAAGTTTTTTTATGACACTTAAGATAGTTTAAGTCATTTTAAAGTTGTAAAAATCGTAAATTTGTATCATATACTATACTGTTCGAATTAATTGGGACAAGCATTATTTTCTTCACTGAGTTGGTATGTGATTATAATCACATATCAGAGAAGTCCCGAACCCTCACAAATCTGTTATATCTGCCCTACAGGTAATGTGTTTGATCAACCTTGACTATACTTTACTCGTTTGTTTGGTTTTGGTGTATCAATTTTCCAGTTGTGAGCTTTCAGTGTGGTAGTTGTTGGTTATAATTTTGCATTCCTTGTAACACGTATTACTTTTACTTGTTTTGAGATGGATATTACTCCAAGGAAGCGTTTTAAAATAATCCCTCTTAATAAACACACTTCTATTAGCGAATAGATAATAGCTACTTGCGGTTGGTGTGGGCATCTCAGATGTTTCAAGAATTTTAAGAACACTTCAAGATTCCGGAACATCGTCTCCAAAAAGAAGAGGAAAATGTGGGGTCAAACGGAAAACTACTCCAAGAACTGATAAAATTCTAATATGAAATAGCAAAATAAGTCCAAAAAAAGGATATAAAAAGACCTTCGAAGTGTTTATTGGATTATGTTGCTGAAGTGAGCCCCTCAACTATGCGAAAAAGTGCACTGGAAGTTAGCCGTAAGGCAACAAAACCGAGGAAAAAGATATTTCCAGTTCAGAACAAGGTGAAAAAACGTTTGGCATGGACCAAAAAATACCGACCCTGGACTGTTAACGACCAGAAGGTGATTTTCAATGATGAAACACGTTTATTTGTGCAGAGATGCAAATTAGGTGTAGTTAGTCGAAGTGAAGATGAAACTCTGCTGCCAGATCATACCCAACGGATTGTAAAACACCCTTCTAAACAAATGTTTTGGGGTTTTTTTTCACAACAAATGACACTAGAAACTTATTTCCTCTTAAAGCCATGATGAATTCCGTCAAATACATCGAAATACGCAGTAGAATTATTGCATTCGTGAAAAGATTTGATGGAACATTTCAGCATGATTTGGCTTCTTGTCACAATTCGAAATTGGTCCAGACTTTTATGCGGGAAAAAAAAATAAAAGTGCTTAATTGTACGACAAAAGAACAAATGATAAGAAGTGCAAAACAAGTGAAGTTCCCCGATGATGAAGTTCAGAATATGTGTGTTGCACTAGTGAAGTCAATACCGAGATAAGTTGAAGAGGTCATTTCTGCTACGGGAGGACATAATTCGTACTAATATAGAGGTTTTCCTGTCTACCTAAGGTATGTAATGATAAAAAGCTAATTTTTTTTTTGAAAAAATCGTTTTCTTATCGTTTGTCCCAATTAATTCGAACAATAATGTACAAGAGTTCCACTTTCAAAATGTTGCAAAATAAGAACCATTGGTCAGAAAGATTTCAAATTTGAATTGAATATTGAGGAAGGGAAAACTGTATGGCATAAGAAAAGGTTACAAAGTTTATTAATAGATGGTTCTCTTCCATACATTACAAAGCGAATGATGCAACGGTTCTAGAGACATTTAAAAATGATAGAACTGTCAGCCATCATTTTCCAACTCCCTGGCCCTCAAGCTCACCGAATCTCAATCATTATAACTTCTGGCTGTTGGGTTATCTTAAAAACGTTGTGCTCAGTGGCTCGATTGTAAGTTTTGTTGGCTTGAAGGCACAGGTAACGCAACACAACGTGCAACAGGAACTACGTGGCCCCTGAGACATCCCGGTTTCAACTTGTGGTGGAAATTGGTGGACAGCATGTTGATATCTTGGAAAAGTCTAGTGATAGTTGCCAGTCGTTTTCATTGTTACTTTTTATGCGATTTTTGGCTCAAGCACAATTAAAAACCGATTTTTCCCATTCACTCAATCACGACCTTGCCGTAGTGGATGGCCTTTTTATTAATACTGCCATTACTGTTGAAGGACTTGGAAGTCATTTTTTCTGTCAAAAAACCGAAACAATCATGCATATTGAATTCTACAGTTGGTTGAATGTACACATCATGTCAAAGCCGTCGTAATTGGATTAAAAAACCCACTTGTGTAACCGAATCCACTTTTATTATGTCGCTCACAGCACCATCTATTAATAAACCTTGGTACTTTTTCTTATGCCATACCGTTTATCCTTTCTTCAAGTATACTCAAATCAAATTTGAAGTCATTCTGACTATAGTGGTTCTTTCTTACAGCATTCTAAAAGAGGAACTTTAATTATAATCATTAGCCAATAAGAAGAGTCACAGTTGATAGTGAAATTTTAGAATAATAGCTAAATATTAAAAAAGAAGGGGAAATGAATCATAATCGTTTGTGAAAGAAATTATAAAAAATAAAGTTTCATGCATACTTGGTAAGTTTTCCTTCCTTCTTATATTTTATCTTCGTTAAAAAATAACCAACATCAATTTCAATAACATCACAATAATTCAAAATATATCGTATCGCGTTAATACATATATCTAGTATTTCTTTGAGATTGATTAAAATTAACTGGGTATAGAAATTACAAGGGTTCTTCAAGTAACGGGTTCCGTCATTTTAAATTATAGTTAATGTGTAAAAGCATCACATCTCTCCTAATTTCTAACGAAACCTTCTTGTTGAGACAATATTTTGAAATAAGCTTTCATGTTAACGTGTTGCAATCTCCCCCCCCCTCCCCCGAAAGAAAAACTCCGGATCTTTAGCAGAAGTAAGAATTAACTTCACGGTTTGACTAGATAATAGTCAGCCACAAAGCTCACTAAAAATGCTTACGTATTCTTTACATAGCATGCTTAATTCAAATAGAGCCGAGCGTGTGTTGAAATAACATAATGGAATATAAATGCAGAACGAATCTTACTTTTCTTGAATACAAATGTAGAATTATTTTTCTTTAGTTGTTTTAAAAGTGCAATCTCAATGATAAACTGGGACTAATTTTGTAAGCTTTTATGGCGACAACGACATCATTACGACAACTAACAAATTGTAAGAATTGAAATTCAAAATAACTCTGAATTAAATTTTTTATCATATTTGCATGCTTATTTGTAACAATACATATAGCCAGAGGCTAGGTAGCTTTTTCTTCACGATATTCTAGTTAGCAAATGTAAATAAGAAAAAAAAACAAGAAAAAAAATGACACATTTATAGCATGCAAAGAGCATTGAAAAGATAAAATTGGTTTCAATTAATGCTTTGTCAGTTTCTGTACGGAAAATAAGTAATAAAAGATATCCATTATTTAAATAAGGGATCCGGTATTAAAGGATGCTTTAAATAAGATAACATAGATCCAAAATATGGCCCACTGGGGGTTTAGTTGGTTTGTCGCTGGCCTTGTACGCCCAGGGTTGGGGGTTCGATCCCGGCCCAAGACGGTAAATTTTCATGATGCAGAAAAGCGACAGTGTTCATGTAGAATGATTATGTGGCATGTCAAAGATCCCTAGAGTGCCTGTTTGGCTTGGGTGCTCTCGGCAAAATTAAATTCCTAGTACCATTTCGCATCGTCAGAACTCAGGTGCCTCCCTCTGGGGAGTAAACTGGGCGTCAAAATTACACTGAGTCGATTGGTATTCCCTCGTAGTGCCGCACTTAAAAGTGATACCAACTCCTGGGGAATGTACTGTCTGCTATGGTAAATACCAATCCGCAGTCCCATTGGGATAAAAAAGTTCCAAAATATATAATTTCAAGGTTATGGAGTTTATAAATGAAACGGTAAGAAATTTATTTAGATCATAGTGCTCGTTAAATCAGTAGGTCCGAAAGTCTTGTGGGCGGACGCAGCAGAAACCACGAGTGCAGGGGGCTGGAGAATATTTCCCTCCCCTTCAGTTCCATGCCAAAATTGTGGAGGCGGAGATAGGTGGTATCGCCATCTATCGTTAAGAAGTCCAACCTGTCTCACAGGCAATGGCAACTTTCATTCCTTCCCTGCGGGAAGGACACGACAACAACAACAACCACACACACGAAACCACTTGTGAAATTTATACCCGACCTTCGAGTTTTATATCGTAAAAAAAAAAAGTCTTGACATTTTTATCTTGCATGTTTAAAAAAGGGGGAAATTTTTTTTTAATTGTTTATGTTCTTAGAATAGCACTGTTCAATTTTCCTCATTTTTATTTTAACAAAAGTTGAATGTTTAAAAAACACAAAATAATGCAGTATAAAAATAAAATCTTTATTTTTGGGTGTATTTATTCAGTTGTACAAAGTAGAAATATCAATTTTAATAAGTTTTTCAAATTAATCTTTGAATCTTAAATTAATTTTAATCCATGTTTAAATCTTTAGTTAGAATTTAACCCTAATTCTATATTTTAGAATTTTGTCTGCGCATTTTATGTTGCTTATAAGGGTTGCTATTTATTTAGTGTGATATAATACATATAAAATAATGTTTATTTATTAATTAAAAATATGCTTGATTGTAATAAATTATTTTTACAGTAAGAATACATTTTAAAAATAATGTTTTTTAAAATATATTTTTGAAATTACAAACAATTTTTCTCTTACTATAAAATGTTTATTAACAAAAGTTTTGTGTGCAATATTCATGTTTACTTACTCGTGTTTTTCTGTATTGTTCTGTTTTTATGATAAGTCTGTATGCTATTTGTTAACAATGGTATAATGAGCCAAGAGAAGTATTTCATTTCAAGCTATGTTTTACTCATTTTAAAGCGAGCAGTATGAAAACAATAAAAAATTACTATATTTACAGGAGGCAAGAATTATATATTTTAAGTAAATGCATTTAACACATACATAAATGAGGCACTGTATTAGTAAGAATAAAAAAAATTAACAATGAAGGAACACAAAACTAATTATATTATTCTTAGAAATCTATTTTCATGTTACATACTTTTTTCTTTGTTATATGCTTTGTAACAATAACAAAATAAAAACAATGACCATCTATTGAATTGTTTAAGTTTCATGAATATCTTGAAATATGATTGGTTAATATTTTGAGAAATTTGTAAGTTACTAGTATATTCTATTAATTTTTTTGTTTAACATCTCAAAAGGCTGTTAAAGGAATAGTAATTTATATATTTAAATAAGTTATAACATTGTTTATTGTATCTTTAATAATTTTTGTAGTATATATTATTAAACTTTTATTTTAACCAATTTTTATAGTAATACTTGCACAATTGAAACGAGTTGAAAAATTTCAAATGTTTAATTTCTTGTAATTATATTTCAGTAATATCATTTCATTTTAAAAATAAGTTGAAATATATACGCTTTTAGGATTTCTAGATTAGTTACAAATGTACTGCTTGGATGGAATTGTTTTTTTTATAATTAACTAAATTGTATTTTTATCAATAATTGTTTATTTGTATGTTCATTTATATGCTGTACTTAATTTCTATTCAGTTCTTATTATCATTTACACTTTCTATTCAATATGTATTTTGAGTAAAATATTTATTTTTCGTCATGCTATTTACCAACACCATCAACTTGTATTTATCTTTTGTGTGATAGCAACATATTGTTTGTTTTGAAAGTTGTTTATGTCTTGTAGAATATCTGTAGAATGCGTCTGCTGCTGTTCTGTCTCCTACAAGGAGAGGTTCGCTGTACAAAGTTGTTATGCATGCAGTTATGACCAGTAGTTATGTATGCCACATAGGATTAAAAGACTCTTGATTTTAAAACTAAAAATTTTAATTTAGCGAATAAAGTTTATAAAAAATGCCAGCAGTTTTATGCGGTGAACCTCTCCTTGTAGGAGACAGAACAGCAGCAGACGTATTCCACAGATATTCTACAAGACACAAACAACTTTCAAAACAAACAATATGTTGCTATGACACAAAAGATAAATACAAGTTGATGGTGTCAGTAAATAGCATGACAAAAAATAAATATTTTACTCAAAATACATATTGAATAGAAATTGTAAATAATAATAATAATTGAATTGAAATTGAGCATAGCATATAAATGAACATACAAATAAACAATTAATGACAACAATACGATTTGGCTAATAATAAAGTAGTATTTCATCCAAACATATACTTTGTAAAGAACTTAAGGAAAATAAAAATTTCAGAGAACAGAAAGAATGTTAAATACGAAGAACAACAATAATCAAATGATGAATTACATTAATATATTAGCAAATGATTTCATGTCAAAGAAATTTACCGCAAAGGAAATAACACCCAATCGGGCAAATATAATCCAGTATTTTACAGAACACAATATATATATATATAAAGGGTTAAAGTGTAGCACAGGGGGCCTTGGCGATGTCTTTTGGTGACTAAAATCGATTGCCAAGCTACTTCACTTAGCGATAGGTGTCCGGAAGCCGGAATGAATTCGTAAAATCTCCATATCTATATAAAAATCGCCAAATTCAAAGAAAAACTGCCAAATCTATACTACACTTCAGCCCAAAAAAAAAAGAACATATTTACTTAATTGTAAATGCAAATAGAATTACTGATATAAAATTAAATCGACACTTTTAAAGAAGATTCGTATTTTTTCTACTTAAAAAAATCACTTCTAATTTTCGTATAATCTTTCTTAGGTAATTGCGGCATTTGAATATTTTAGAATTTAGAATTTTTTAACATGCAATAACAATGCCATTGTTAACATAGATAGAAAGGAAGGTGGCGATATGGATTTAGCAGCTTGGATAATTCAGCAAGGTCGTGATCATGGAATCCCCAGCTATTTGGAATGGAGAAAAGTTTGCAGACTTAATCCTACAATTCACAATTTTACACAACTACGGCAGATTATGAGGAATGGAGTTGCGGAAAAGATTGCTTCTATTTATAAGTATGTATCAGTAGATATTATTATTTTATTTTAATATTATTAACATTAATTATTAATTATAATAGCCGCTCATCCGGTATAGTGGTTAGTGACGCTGACTGCGGTGCCGTAGGGCCTGGGTTCGAATCCCGGAGAAGGCATGGATATTTGTAAATGTATAGTTCCTGTGTGGCATGGAGCACTATAAATATTCGTCGAGCAGAAAGTCCTCTCGAAAGGTTGGTGAGTGGGAAAGAGGGATGAGAGAGAACCCCGGACCATTCTTGAGGAATTTTACCTCAAAATTGAAAATGGATTGGAGTCAGAATGTATTGCCATCTGCATAGTGCTCAAAGGTGAATCCAAAATGACAGAAGTATTCTAGCCTCTTGCCGTGATGAACTACGTGGGCTTTGATCTGACTTATTCGATCAGGTAGCATTAGTAATATCAACATGAGGAGAAATGGAATATAAACATTTTCAGGCACTGTTTATATAATTATTTTAAAACTTTATACATCATTACAAAATATTTAAAAACAAATTATTCAAAGAAGTAACTTTTCGTTTCCCTTTTGTATCATAAAAAAAGGATTCATCATTAAAAGATGTCATATTTTACTATTTCAGAGACATCCGTGACATTGATCTTTTTACCGGGGGTTTGTCCGAGAAGCCCCTTGTGGGAGGTGTCGTCGGTCCAACTTTCGCTTGCATTCTCAGCCGCCAGTTTCAACATTTGAAGAAAGGAGACAGATTTTGGTACGAGAATGACGTGCCGCCGAATGCATTCTCTAAAGGTACTTTTTAAAATCTTAATAAAGCAGCAGCAATAAAGGAAATTTTTCACAACATCGAGAATTATATTCAATTCCTTTATGCAATAATATAAATGACATATATACCGATTGATTCAAAATTAGTGTGACCAATTTTAAAAGCACACTACTATTTATGGTTAATTTCAATCGGTTTGCTACCGGTTTTATTTTAAAAATGAAACATTTAAATTACTAATCTAACCCTTTTTATTAGTGGGAATAAATTATGGTACCGAAATTAGATCCTCAAACCCGAAACGAAATTTTAAAGCTTTTGAAGGATGGTTGTTCAAATTCTGTTATAAATAAAGTATTTAAAAATCAGAAAAGACATTTTTCTAATTTATTACTATCTAAACTTAGAAAAGAAATGAAATTTAGCTAGCAATCAAACTCCAGGGGAAAAAATGTGATTGAAAAGTTGTCCTTAATGAAAAAGAAAAAAAGGAGCTAAAAAAACTTATCGCTGTAGAAAATCCTCTGCCTCAAAGAACTTTCGCAAAGAAACAATAGGTATCACAATCGACAATTTGTCGTCAGGTAAAGAAAATTGGCTATAAAACGGGGAATGAACCAGTCTGTCGACAAATGTCTGCAAAGACTGTAGAAAAACGAAGAAAATGCTTTGGCCTCTGTATTTAATGTTACGCAAAGGTAGATACAAAACATGGATAACATTGGAAGAAGCACTGTTTCATCTGTCATCCACAACTGGCGAAACGAAGATACAACATATTTCACACGAAAAGCATCACAAAGACGCAGCTGCTTTGCAAAAGGCAAGTTAGCCATCAAGTGTTATGATATGGATGGGAATGCCCTCTCATGGCTTAACAAAACCATTTCTTTTGTAGAACCAAAGGCTAAAATTTATACTACATACAATCAGAAAAAAGTTTTGAAGTTCATAATCAAAGAAAGTAAAAGTCTTTTCCTTCGAGGAAAATTTTTTTATCACCAAGATTCTGCACCAAGTCATACTGCAAAATCAACTATAAAAAGGCAGAAAAATAAAAAAATTTTTTTTTATTCCTTCTGAGAAATAGCTATATCATCACTCCTGACTGTGCTCTTTGGGAATACTTTTTATGAGGATACTTAAAAAACAATTAAAAAGATATAAAGTAAGAGTAGCTCAAGATTTCAAAAAGCAATCAAAGAGGAAATTAGGAAAATTCATCAAAAAATGTTCGAAAAAGCTCTTTTGGCGTGGCTTAAGCGTTTGTGTACAGTGTAGGCACTATGCTAGAGGAAACCACTTTGAAAATTTCATGTAATTAACTTTATTCAATAAAAATATATGTTGTTCTGAAAATGGTCACATTATTTTTGAAGCAACTGGTAAATTGGTTTTTTCTGATATTTGATTTATATAGTTTGTTTTCTTGCAGTAAACATGGCATTGAAAAGAATACACATTTACAGTTCGATCTGCATTCTATTTAAGAAATATGCAGGAATGTACAGTCCATTTTAGGCAATAATAATTTGTAATAAAATGTCAGGAGAGAGAGACAAATGGTTGACAATATGGAATGGAAAACATTGAAGATATGGAGAGGATGGTAACCCAACTGAAATTCCCGTCCTATAGAGCAGTCTCTTTTCAAAGTTATCTGTCCCTTAAAACATTTCGTTATCTGTCTTCTTAAAATAAGTTTAAATTATTGTTTCAAACGTTGAAATAAGTATCGAAAGATTATATTAGTTTGAACTGATAAACTTCGTACTAAAGTAACTAACGGATATTGGTAAAGGACTTCGTATTTTCGATTCTTGGTCGCATGATGAGGTGGACAATTGAGCTTCAAACTTTCAACTTTCTAACTTTATTCGTCAAACTTTCACACTACTTATTGTAAGAACCTATTTCGATCTCATGAAAAATTGCTTTCGTATATAAAAAATGTCGGAAATAAAGTATCTAACTTTATGCATGTAGTTTTAGATTATTCTTCCCTTTTTCCTTATTTTTAATAAATGAATTAAAACAATTGACAAAGTTCTTTCTTAATGACATTAAGCTTTATGAGTTGTTTGTTAAAAGTATAAATCAATTTTGTGTAATACTCAACTACTTTGTTTTTTCTTCCCAAAAAATAAATGGGCATTTCTAAAATAGGACACTTTGCACAATAATTTGATTTTAAAGATTAAAAGAGATGAGCAACATCAATTTTAATTTTGTTATAAAAATTGCCGTTTAACTGTCTATCAAAACAAAATAAAACTAAATCAATCTATAAGTAATAGGTTTAACAATTATTTATTAAGAATAAATTTCACACATTTTATCATTAATTTGTTTTCTCTTCATAATTTCTCTAACAGGAATCTTTACTAAAATATATATTTTTCAGATCAGTTGCGAGAAATTCGAAAATCCAGTCTGACAAGAATACTTTGTGATAATGGAGGAAAGCTGGTACGCCTACTACAACCTTCACCCATGCTCATGCCGGACGAATATTTGTGAGAACATAAATTGATTTTTTTTTCATATTTCTCCTCTTTCTATATACTATTTCATTACAATATTTTAATATTGTGGGATGGTTTGCTTTTAGGAATGCTTTTCAAGAATGTGAAAAGGCAACAGAGCCGATGGACTTCTCAAAATGGAAAACAGGTTTGAAAATTCGTATAAAATGCATTATTCAAAATCGTGATGAAAGAATTGTTATTAAAATGCGAAAAATTAATTGAATAAGGGATGACAGCACAATAAATCCTTCTAAAGTAATAATTAGGGAAAGAAAATAACCGTGATTTCAATAAAAAGAGAATTTAGTGAACTTTTGACAATGTTAATTTGCTTGCTTTATTTGCGGGAATATAAAATGTTTTAAAGAAAATTTAAATATTTTTCTAAGTTAGGTTTAAAAATTTGATAAAATTTTAACTTAAGGACTTAAAATGCTTTTTAATCACTTACACAAAAAAAATTTTTTAATGAATTTTTGGGAATAGATTCTAAACGTATCCCTTTTCATCTAATCAGAAATATACAAGAAGTTTCTGTAAATTTCTTGTAGAAAGAATAAAAATAAAAAAAAGGAAATGAATCTATCTTCTAAATGTGAAAATAACTTTTTAAATATTATTACTGTCTTACTATATATTCATAAACTTTTGAAAAATAATTAGAGAAAAATTGTGATATAATGGTTCCATACAGAAAGGAACTATAACTGCCATTATAACTTAACATTTTATAGAGTACAAACCAGGAATCTATATTTTATCATCGGAATGAATTTTCAAATAAATGTCTCAATTTTTAAAATTTAATCTCATTATAGATTTATGACTTACACGCAACGCGATTTAATAAGCAAAATGATTCTTTCAGTCTATATCCACATTTTTTCCAATCGATAATTAAACTAAAAAATCACGAGAAATGTTTTAATTTCAAATATAGGCAGTTTTAAATAAATTTAAATTTACTCGTATATAATTAATTTCAGCTTCTCCGGTGTACGAAATTCCAAAAGAGACAATTCTGACCTCTCTTAGAGAAGCTATGAGACAAGCGAGGATAAGAATAGCTGCTGAGCAAGAAATATTTAGCAATAGTAAGTTCATCACTTGTAAAAAGGATAATAAGCACTTGATGTATATTTTATAGTGATTTAGAGGTGTGGCATTTATATATGCAAAAAAAGAGAAAAAAATCCAATTGCATTTTTAATGAATGCTTGTCAAATACAATGACAACTTTTAGTATAGTAAAAAGGCGACTTGAAGCTGTTGTTCTTTTTGTAAAATCAGTTCTTCACATCTTTCTGGACAGCACAAATTTATTTATGGACAAACGAATAAAACGATAACGAATACTGCACACAGCTAATACAATCTCTGATCACCGCACACAGCGTATACATCGAGTGTGGTCCCCGTAGAAGGAATGTGTCGGAAGAAGCGGGAAAAATGCGCGGGCGCATCACACAGTTATTCTTGCCCCAGAAAAAATAGTTCACTCGCCTCAACCCAACAGAAACAGACATCTATATTGATTGATTATTTTCGTCACACTTCGAAGCAGCAAGAAAGTTGTTGGATACGAACCACGTTCAATTTAACAATATGGCATCTCACTCCAAACTTCTACACCACTCCGGCATGAGGATTTGAGTCTCAAAAAATTCAGCGTGCATCAGCCCCTTAACACGGTGGATCTTTAACCCTCTGACTGCTCAATTTTTAGACCGAAATCGCTTTAAAAATTTCATATTTTTTATTGCATATTTCAAATCTATATATATTGGAGAATTGAAAAATGCATTTTTCTTTCTAGAAAATATTTTTTATATAGCTTTTTATAATGAGAAACTAATTTGCCAGAAAAACTAATCTCAGATATATCACCAAAATAATTCTTTTTAAAATAAATTTCAATTGAATTATACAGTTAATTTCTATTTATTGCATAATATAAAAAGTAAAATGTATAAAATTTAAGAATATATAAAGCACTGAGAAAATAATATCTTAGAAATGCAGTTTAGTACGATAGAGTTCGAAGCAGGGTTCAAGGCAAAGTCCAACTTCACAGTCTTTGTACCAGATTCGTGTTTCTTTGCGAATTTTTTTGCCATATGCATCCTTTCTTGGACAGCATACAGCACACTGTTTAAACTACGAGTTTAAACTACACTCGTAAAATCGCTTTCAGAATCTGAATCAGGAATATACACTCTGTCAATCTGTGACGGATCTATACACGTCCTTACACTAATCCTCTTGGGAATTCTTTGAGGCTATCAAAAATAATCAATTTTCTCCTAAGAAGAAGGCGTGATATGCAAATTAAGTTTATAATATATAGTTCTAGTTCGCAAGTTAAGGGGAGTTAGTGAGTTAGAAAGTGAAGAAGGATAGATAGAGCAGAAAGTTAGTTAACTAAAGGTGACAAGAGAGATACAAGGTGAAGAATTCTGCAAAAGGTTAGAAAGGCCTTCTGAGAGATTAAAGACAAGAAGTTGTTATTGATAAATTAAACCTTAATTGATAAGAAGACTGCCTACAGTTCAGGTATTGTCACCTTCATATTACGTTTGATATTTAAAGTATTAAAGAGGTTAAACGGCCTTTAGTTACATATCTACCGTGTAAAGTAATATTGAGGTAGAAGAACTATTATTATAAAGTGGTTTATTAGATGTAGTCTCCCAAAACACGACTCTCGTCCCCTCTCTCTGTTGACCGATTGGAACATCCTATTTATTGTGTTGCATTGAATTGTGTTTGAGTCGATTAAAGGGATAAATAAAATAATTGGAAATTATCATGTCGAATAATCCTTCAATTCCTTCCACACCTTTAGCTGGGTCACAGGGTAGACGGGAAGTAGGGTTATTACAAATCGCTGAACGTTTTCTAGCAGCCATTTCTGATAAGAAAAGAGCGGCAAAAAGTTAAGTTTGAGTGATAATATTACGCGCCTTCAAGTACGGAAATTTAGTGGGCAACTAATGACATCTGTTGGTAAAAATGTAAATTTAACGTCTAATACTGTATATGATTTTTTAAAGCTTCAACGGGGAATAAACGGGATGCGCTCATCAATAAAGGAAGAAAAACACATGCCCGCGGAAATCGCAGGATGAGAAGATTTTGCTACATTTGAGTTGCCGTGGAAATCGCGGGATGAGTAGTCAGAGGGTTAATGACATTAGGACCCGAACGTATGACTCGAGTGAAGCAACACCGGTAATACGTTCGAAACTATGACCATTCGATTATTCTACCACTATAAGCATGTATAATCTATTCCAGGGGTCGGCAAACTGTTAGCTGTGGTGTGTCAAATCCACTCAGTAGGACATTTGTAAGCAATTCGACTCCTGTGATAATGCACGCAGAGTTGGAAAATAGAGGTTAATGATGGATATATATTAACAGTTTTATTATGTATTAATTTTAGATGATTTAAAGAAATTTCTTAACATAAAAATAAACAGCATAAAACATAACTATTTCTTCAACTAAAATAAAAAAATTAAAACTGTACATATTTTTTGTATTTTTAAATATATTTACTAAAATAAGAAATAGACAGCATAAAATATAAGTATTTCCTTCATACCCGGCGTATAACGCTCACCCGTAAATTTCGATCTCCCCCCTTTTTTTTTGTTTTGTTAAAAGTGCGCTCCATACGCTAGATTTTATGTTACGTTGTTCAAATGCCACTATAACTACAACAAAACTATTATTTGGAAGACAACTAGGTACCCCTAAAAAGATTGTATAAGGTATAGAAAAAAAAATTTGCAGGTAATATCTGTAAATTATTCATTCAGTCTTAAGCGAATTTCCTTTGACACAATCCATAAAAATGAAGCATTTGTTTAATTCCCTCATTTGTTAACGATTAAAATTACAGAAATTAAAAGAGTCTCAATGAGTCTCTCCTCACAGAGTTGGCTGGAATGGAGAGCAGAACTAAATTAGATTGAATTTGAATTCTAATAAGATATAGAAATAAGAATTCTTTGGTAGCGTTGATAAACGTTACTAGCATTTGAAAATTTAATTGAATTCTCTCAATTGACACAGGCCTATAAATGCAACATTTTACCACCGTATTTTTTATTTTTTTAGTTTTTAATTTGATTACACCCTATAACCCAGCCCACATTGTCATAAGTTTTGCATTTAATAACATCAGTAAATCAGCAAAAGATAAAATGTGACCACACATTCAAGAGTTCCTTTGAACCCTTTTAAATTTTACCACTTAGCATAATTTGTTCACTCGATAAAAAAAAATATTTATATAACCTGTAATTGCATTTATTTACATTCACTTGGTGAAAACTTGCATTTATGATTTTGAATTATTCTCTTCTTCCCTTCTAATAAATATTTTTCCTGCGTTTGACTTATAATATTTGGATTATTTAGTTTTTATTTAATCTTTTTTAAAAGTACAAATGGCAATTTTCAAAAGAAAAGATGCAACAAGATTAGATCACATTAATTAGTAATCATTTGCGATAGAGATATTTCATCATTCTCTTTTATGTTTTCTTACAGTTTTTTCCCTCTATTTTAGATATAGGAGTTGCTCATTATCGTAGCGCTGAGGCAGTACATCACGTATTTCTACGTCCAAAGCGTCAGGCTATGTTAATTGCCAATAAGTCATTAGTTCTTGAATTGGCTTCTCATCAATTTATGCAAGACGTCCAAATGTAAGAATCATTATCTCTACACTTTAATTATAAAGGAAAAAGCAATTATTTTTTTGGTACCTAAAATGTCAAATTTTTTTAAATTTTTCAATTTTGTATTTTGTTTTCAACTTCTCAATTTAATTGACAAATTTTTCATTTACTTTTTTTTCAATTCTTTTGTAGCAAAGATCATGAAAAGAAACCCAGTGATAACGATATATCCGCCATGATGATCACTCTATCGACTCAAGATGTAGAAGACTATTTTCAACAGGAAATGAAAGTGATTTTGCCTGATCACCTCGAAGGAAAATGTAGATTGGAGGAAGAGCAATCGACTTTACCCTGCGATCATACCACCCCTTTCAGGTTTTTTACTTTTTTCTTTTTAAATTAGCAACGAAATGCAATAAGTTTTGAAAATATAAATCTTATATATGTAATACTTTTTTTTAAAAAAAAATTCTTAAAAATTAGTTTTTGTAAAGCTTTTTATGTAATCAGCGCGCGCTTAGGTATACTTCATAAGATAAAGCATAGTTCAAATCATTAACGCGATAAACGCTGCTAATAGTGCATTATTCCTTTTAGGATTTTCCGGAAAACCTACTATATTTAAGCCTCATCATACGCGTATATTTCCTCTTGTGACGTGGTAGCTTCATTGTTAATAAGAGAGTTGCAACTTTTATATTTAAGTCGTTTAATAAGCTTTGAACAAGTATATATTAAAATAAATTAGATATGTGGAACTGTTCAACTGAACCCGACTCTACCAAAATAAGTTCATGAAAAAGATTTAATTATTTTGCAAAACAGAAATCTTTTAGATAAAAGACTCGGATCCTGTTTTCTTGATCTCTTCAGGTGAGATTCCTCTGATCTCAGTAATACTTCTATACACCAGACGTCAATATTTCGATTACTCTTTCTCCTAACCTTCCCAGGCTTTTCTTTGAGAATCCTCTTCTTTTACAGCATCGCTTGGTGCAGAAAATTTAACTTATCCGAAGTTAATGAGAAAAAAATTGTGGTACTGTATATGAACCATCGCGTTTTAAAAAAACTTAAATAGAATTTCTCATTTGCATACATCATGGCTTTTTCACAAGGAGAGGTTTCCATATCAACTATCGTAGTGAAGTATCCTCAGAGGTTAGTTAAGGTAAATGTGTGCGATAGATCATTGCATATATTCTTAGATTTCACTCAACAATTTGTGACGGGTCTATACGCGTCTTTCCACTAACCCTCTTGGGAAATCTTTGGGGTTATGAAAAATAACAACCTTCTCTTAAGAAGAAAATGTGATATGCAAATTAAGTTTATTATATATAGTTCAGGTTCGCTTGCTAGAAAAGTTAGAAGGTTAGTTAGTTAAAGCGTGACAAGATGAGATATAAGTGTAAGAGATATTCGAAAGAGAGTCAGTAAGTCCGTGTGAGGGAA
The DNA here is from genome assembly GCA_019973975.1 of Trichonephila clavata. Lineage (NCBI taxonomy): Eukaryota > Metazoa > Arthropoda > Arachnida > Araneae > Nephilidae > Trichonephila > Trichonephila clavata. The sequence continues at coordinate 34,714 of BMAO01017557.1, forward strand.
GAACGATTAGAAGTTGAAACTATAAAGATATTGAAGGATTACGCATTAAAAGTTAAGAAGACTACCTACAGTTCAGGTATTAGTGAAATTTATAGTACGTTTTTATATTTAAATTATTAAGAGGTCTATGCGGCAATATCTACCTTTAAAGAAATATTAAGGTAGAAGATTAATTAAAATAAAGTGGATAAGTTAGTAGAAGTATTCTCCAAAAACGCGACTCTTGCCTCCTTACCTCTGTTAGCTAATCGGAAACATCCTATTTAATCTGATTTATTGATTTGTTTTTGAGTTAATTAAGGTGCTGAATAAATAACTGGAAATTATCATGTCGAATCATCCTTCACTTCCTCCAACACCTTTAGCCGGGTCACAGGGTAGACAGGAAGGGAGGTTGCGACAAATTATAAGCCCGCAATATATATATATATAATGCTCATTTTATAAAATATCTAAATACATCATGACAATTTTTCTGATAATGCAATGAGATAGATATTTCAAAACACAATCGCTCTCTCTCATTTATCCTGTTATATTATTATAACTGATGTGTGAGTTTCATAATGACAACACATTTTATTAAAGCACTCTAGTAGATTAATATTTGTTTTTTGTCTCCTCTATTAATTACAAATAAACTCTCCTCCTCAAAGGCAATTAAATATCACTGTTATTAACTAAAGAAGACAGAATAATGTTACAACAAAAAATCATGTATGCTAATATAATTTTAAATAATTTCTTTTTTTGAATACTTATGACTGTGCTTCTCTCTTCTTTAAGATGTCAGATTAGACACATTTTGTAAACAGCTTTGCGTTTTATTTTTAATTAATGTGTAATATGATTGGTTTTAATTTAATTTGTATAATTATATATTTTTTATTTTTATTTTTAAATATGTATCTCAATGAATATTTATTTTTTCAGGTCTGCCTCTGGTTGGTGTAATAATATTCAAAATCCTCAATGGGGCAAATCTTTGGTGACATTTCAAAGGCTGTTACCACCCAGATATCATGATGGTTAGTGTATATAAAAATAAAATGATTCTGAAAAATAGAATAAGAGTGGGAATTATTTTTTTTCGAAAGGATGATAGCAGCAACTTGAAATAATACCAATCGCACAAATCTATGTTTTTATATAAATGAATATTTGAATATATGACCTCTCTACACTCCAACACCGCTCACTATGAAAATTGGCATGCATATGTATTTTTTTGTGGAGAAGGTTTTTGTGCTATTCTCTTTGTTACAGCTCCTGACCAGGTGGTGCTACAGCATATCAACTTCTTCACCATTCAATAAATCGCCAAGTTGCCAACATGGTCATCAAAAATGATGCCAACTTGGCTCTATCGCCAACATTTTGCCATGTTTGCATTTTTTTTATAGTTTTCATTTATTTTTTCTTTGACCTTTTTCTGAATTTATCGTCTGGGAGTTTTTTGTAGTTGTTTCGTGTTAAACATTTGAAATTGGCGTTCTCTCAAGTTTTATTTATGTAAATGAAATATCTTTTCTTAATGTTTAGTAGCAATTTTTTAGTTATAATATTAGTAAAAAAAATTCCCATTTTTTATTTTACTAGTTATTTTAGTAGTAAAGATGTTACATGAGCTCTCTTAATAATTTATATTATCTGTAATAGTAGAATAAATAATAATTCTATTTGTCATTTATTCTATTATGCTTTTTGTAAATAATAGAATAAATAAGACTTAGAATGTATCCATATTTAAAGAATTTTTTAAAAAATGAGATTATTTAGTTTTTTTTTCTATTTAGGGGCATAAGAAAATAATTTTATAAAAAGTATTTCTTTAAAACATTTTAAAATTTATTTAAATCGAAATATAAATAGCATACCTCGTAAAATGTTTTTTCTGTTCTACGAAATAAAACACTTCAAATGTTATTCAAATTATTTTAAACAGTTTTAAGAAAAATCTGTAAATGTACAAGCATCAGAAGAAATAATTATTTTATGTGCGAAAATATTGATGCACATTTCGGTACAATTACAAATTGATGAATGTTTTCGAAAGCTTAGTTGTATATAGCTGGATAAAACTTCACATTTTCGATTAAAAATATTTTTTTTCTGTCTTGTGTTTAGGCGTGAGTGCAGCCAGAGCGGTAGGTCGATCTGGAAGAGCCCTTCCTTCAGCTAGACTCGTGTCGGCTACTGTCCACTACGACACCGATGCACCCCATGCGAGATATAGCTTATCCCTCATGCAATGGGGTCAGTTCTTGGACCACGATCTTACTCTTACTCCAATGCACGAAGGTATGTTAATATATAAATATTTTGTTTTGTATCCTTCAATGTACTCTCCATTGTAACTGCAAAAATTTGTTAAAAATTTGAATAACTACTAAAGTTTTCTTAGGGGCAATTAGGACCAAACTAAATGCGAAGGCAGTTTATTTAACCCTTTATCTACCTATATTACCTTATCTTATTACCTATCTTTATCTATCTATTTTACCTTATCTTTTTTACTACTTTATCTATCGGTTATTCTATATAATTTTTACGAATCTCTGACGATACTTTGTAGGAATATTCTTTTAAATCCACTCTTTCAAGATATATGGCAACACGGTTTCTGTGATGAGTATTTTAGCGGGGAAGGCGAATAGTTTTAGAGAAGAAATTATGTTTTTTCAGTTGACATTTTGATCGGATTGCAAAGATTGTCATTTTTGTTCCGAAAAAGTAGTTAATGTCAAAAGATAAATGTCTTATTTTTTTCGAATGTTAATGAAGAACCGAGAAAACGATTTGACTATTAAATTTCCCAAAATTGAGTATTTTGTTAATGTATATCCTTTAATTTTTAATGCAGTGGTTCAAAAAAAATATTGCATAAAAAAACTGCAGTAAATCATAATGCGGTACATAAAGGGTTAACGAAGTCGCTAAATTCCGAAGAAAGCTCGTTATATGGAAAATTCATTCAATAGAGATTCATCTTTTAATATACATTACAGACCATATAAAACAAATTTTTAATTCATAAACACCATACGTTATTTAAAAAAGTAATGCACACTTTTTTGAACATTAATATCTATTCAGTTTATATATTTTACTCATCGAAAAGAAATTTTCAAGGAGAACAAGAAAAAAAAGCACTGTCCAGAAATACACTGTACTTTCAACTTTAAAAAATAATTTGATGTTAAAATTAATATGAATTTCTTAATGACTATTTCTAATTTTAAGCCTACGAGTAATTTTAAACAAACATTTTGTAATTAGTAATTTTAAGCATACACTATCACATGCGCCCTTAAATTTAATTACTGATAAAATCTGTTCATTTTACTTGAGTTTTTTATTTGAAAATTTACGGTAATGTCATTGCTTTAGGTGTGTTAGGCACCTGGTAAAACCAGTTAAAGGCCATTGATCACCATAAAATGTCTAAAAAAGAGAATAATTTGAAAAATTTCCTGAAATATTTTTAAAATATAGAGGGGAAAAAATAATCACTAAAGAAAAGATTCGGTAAATAGAAAATGCAATTCAATATTTGTAGGTTATTTTACGAATAAAACAGTTAAATGTTCTTGGTTGCAGGAAAAAGTTCGCAAAATAGAGGTTCGTTAAAATGAGGTTTGATGTATTATATATTTTAATTATAATATATAAGATCACTGTGGATTAGTAATATTATAATGATTAATTTGGCTAATGAAATATTAACTTCGGTTGTATCGCATTTATTTCCATAAAAGCCTTAATGATTGCATTAAATATTTTATTGATTATAAATTATAATTTTAAAAAAGCCATTTTCATTACCCTCCTCGTGTATTTTATGAGTGCTTCCTGTATTTCAGCTCTTGGTCGAAAACCTTTAGATTGCAAAGCCTGTGATTCAGCGACTACAGTACATCCTGAATGTATGCCGATTCCCATACCTGCAGGGGATCCATTTTTTCCAGCAGTACACCAGAATGCCTCCAAGAACTGTATATCTTTCGCTAGATCTTTAGCTGGTCAACTAACTCTTGGTAAATACAATTTTTATAATAAACGTAATAATTTTTATAAAACGTCTTAGCAAGAAAAATTCAAAGGTGTAAATTTCAAAATTTAAGCTACCGTAAACTTTTGAATACAAGATGATTCCCGTATAAGTCGAAAGTGTGTTTTCTCTTTAAAAATATACCCCAAATTCAAAACCCGCATTTTAGCCGAATTGAAAAAAAAAAAACGCTCCTGTTATTTTCAAAAATGTCGCCATGAAAGCAAAAATATTGTCAATTGGGTAAAATGAGTGGAATAATTCCCATTCAAATTGCTGTAAAGTATAAACTTCAATGACGTTATTTTTATAATTGATAAACTCTGTTGGAAGCTAATAAATTTTTATTCATTTGTTACCATGTTCAAATCCTGAGCTAGTTATACTTTTTGCGTCAATTTTTGTTTGTTTGAAAAATAGGAGGAAAAGAAATTTGTAAGCGACACGTGATCGTCGACCCATGATTCATATCCTGAAGAAAAAACTCACTGCATGATGATCATTTGCAGTTAGACATTCCAAAGAGGGAATTTGAATTTTTCGAACCATTCGAAAACTAAAATTTTGACACTTACTTTGAAGAATTTATATATATGAAACTTCTTTTTCCTTTATAAAACAAAAGTTCCCATCAAAACATCCAAAAGCTAAAATGTTAAAATCCCTTGCACATGGCTAACGGAAAGCGTTAAAAAAACACCGTTCTTTCTGAACTGCATTTTTTTCGAGATTAGCGGATTCTACATAAAAGCCGCGCGCGACCTCATAACTCTTTCACCTTTAAAAAAATTCTAAAAATTCTCGGCTTATTCTCGGAAATATATATCTAATATTTTTGGTGTAAATTTTCTAAATTCAAGCGTATAAATTGATACGATATTTAAAATTCTCCATAATTAATGGGGTTTTTTTTGGTATAGAGACTACAAAGTTCCTAGTCAAAATTTTTGAAGTTTTATGGTGAAATTTGCAATATTTCTCATCTTAATGTTGGCGTTAAAATTATGAAATTACTCACATTTCATCTAATATTGTAACGAACAGATGTCGAACAAATTTTAAATAATAATAATAACATCCTGAACCCGAGTGCGAAAGAAATTTTCAATTTATTTTTCTTCGATTACATTTGTAACTTCATTTGCTTTAATCATGGATCAGTTTTGCTTGCAATTATTTTTAGCTGATTAAAATAACCTTAGCAGTAAAATGATTAAAAAATCAATCTGGGATGCGGTCATAACTATTTAACATCTTGTGGAGAAATCTTAGATTTTTCATGTAGAAGTAAACTGTTGAATCCATCATGTCAGAAGGATCAGCAACAATATTTCCATTAATAACTTTATTTATTATTCCATTTTTTAATCTCTTTAAATTACAATTGAGCAGACTATTTGAGTTGAGCTGTCGTAGAGAAGTGGCAATTAAATTTATATCCAATGGACTAAATTCATGATGGTCACATAATATAAACACTTGTTCTACATTGAATTCAAAACGGACAATAAACTAGCTCGTACTTTTTATTCTATTTGTAAAACTTACATAAAATTTCAAATTGCATAGTTGGGTAAAGATGCTCAAGAGTTATAAAAAGAAATTTCTGCAAAAATATTTTAAAATTAAAAAAAAAGTCTTGTTTGATACATGTACTTTTAAATAAAGTGACAAATATTAATTTTTTTAAAAAAAGTTTCTGTAAAAAGAGTAATTTGGCAACAACGAAGTGCATGAACTGATTTGCTGAAAAATTGCATTTATCGTGACTATGACGTCACATGTGTTTTTGAACTTGATTGGCTAAAAACACGTGGTTTAAAATTATCATGTGATTATGACGTCACATGAATTTAGTCCATACTGTTATATTCAGCCGGCTCAAATGCATGGTGGTTGAGTGTGATTTTACAAACTCCGTCGCAAACTCATTTATTTTTATCTCTCTCTCATGGATCATTTATTTTTATTAGCCAAAATATCCGTGCTCCACTGAGGCTCTAGATTTTATTTGTAATTTTAAAATTCCTAATTAAACAATCATAATTAACTAAGCATTGCCGATGATACCGTTCCATAGTTTAGTTATAATTACCTTTCATTATAATTATAGTTAATAGAATAATCAATGTATTAAACACCTCTCTCTTTCTATTTATTTAAGCATAAAACATACTTCATATATACGATTCTAATATTTAAAATATATTTTATATAATGTATTTTAAAAACATATAATTCACAGTTTTTTTTCTTTTTTCAAAAATGTGAAAAGGTCAAAATATATGAGTCTTTCGATATTGTAAATAAATTACGTGAAATTCGTTATCGATGTTTTCAATTCAGGTCGTCGAGAACAGATGGATCAGGTAACTTCATACTTAGACGCTTCCAACATGTACGGCTCTGATGCATGTGAAGCAAGAATGCTGAGGTCTTCGCACGGGGGACGTCTAAATTCCACAAAACACCCATTTGGTGGTAAAGATCTTTTGCCGCAAGATATAACCAATGTGGAATGCAGAGCACCTTCTGGGGTTTGCTTCGAATCAGGTAGGTTAAAAAATTTTGTTTATTGTTAACACACCACACACTACAATATCACTGAATGTTTTTTTTTTTTTCAAAGGAGATATAGGATTATACTTGATTTTCTGATTCACTTATCTCAAATTCAAAATTTTATTAAACCTTTTAATAATTATATATTGTTGTATTTATTTCGTTTTAAATTAGTATTCAAACATGTACATACATATGTAAAGACTGAGAAAATTGGGAAGGAGAAAGAATAAGAGAGAGAAAGAGGAAATGGGAACTTTTACGTCGCACCCCCTATTCTGCTGCTAAAGGGCTTTTGACGACGGACCTAGTAATTTTGAACCATGGTCAAGGAAAGAGGACGACACCTGAGTGGGTTATCCCTCTCCTAGCTTCCATACTCCACCAACAGGAGGACATTTGTACCTCGACATATTTTACGTACATCGGCCCCCTCTGCACGGTGGGTCTTCAGAGGGACTAGATTCGAACTCATGACACGCCAGCCACGAGTCCATTGCCTTGACCACTAGACTACCGTAGTCACGAGAAAGAAGAGAAAGAGAGAACTAAAGAGAGAGAATGAAAGTGAGAAGAGAGAAAGTGAGAACTAGACAGGTAGAGAGAGAACTCTCTCTAGAGGTAAAGGGACAGAAAAGGGAACTACTGTGAGTTAGAGAACTAGAGAGAGTGAGAGGGGAAAAGAGTGAGAGAGAGGAAGAATGAAAGAAAGGGGGGGAGAATATTTAAAATAATTTAACAAACTTAGAATACTAAATATTGCTTTTTTAAATTTGACAATTTTCAAGTACTGTATTAAACCTTAGTTTACACATAAAATAAAACTCTTTGGCTTTTTTTTTAAAATTTATATGCAAAACTTCTTTTTAAACATAACTAATTCTCCATAGTCTTCCTTTAATCTTGCATTTGTATTCTTCAAGAGTTTTTTCAAAGTTACAACATTCTTAAATTTCAGGGGACATCCGAGCAAGTGAACAACCGGGTCTCACGTGTATGCATACTATCTGGATGAGAGAACACAATCGAATAGCGGATATCATGCAAGTTCTGAATCCTCATTGGGATGATGAAACTGTTTACCAACAAGGTAAAGTGAAGTAAACCCAATGGCAGGGCTATATATCCCTTGGGGATTTCAGATATTTTGAGTTTTCTACCTATTGAGTATTGTAATCACAAATTTAATAAGAGAATATTAGAGAACGAAAACTAACTAGTCTTAAGTCTTTAAACATTAACATAGTCGATGTTATAGTTGTTATAGCCCTGACGAATGAGTTAGTAAACATTTTAAAAGTTAAATTTGGAATAATAAT
>BMAO01017558.1:0-33071 GCA_019973975.1 Trichonephila clavata
ACAGATCTTTCTGAAAAAGGGGAAGAATTTAGAAAATAGATAAGGATTTCTCTTTTAAAATCGTGAAGAGTTTCTACTTTATTTAAATGGACAAGATCAAAAAGAAAAATTTGGCCTGTTCTTTGTTCCTAAAGCTGCCTTTTCAATATTTAACAGTTTTAATTCTTTATTTTTATCCAAATCTATTTTTCGAAAAAAGTATCTATTATGATAAATTAGTATTAAGGTGTTTGAACTCTTAGTTACGTTAACTTAACTATACAATACAGAGAAAGTTATTTCGATTCATGAATAGTAGAAAATATGCGATTATTATTTCTATTACTTATGTGAATTATGCGGCCTGTCAAATGGAACTATGGAACAAAGACAAAATGCGAGGGAAAATGTTAACAGTAAACGAAATAAAAGAGCTACTCATCCACCGGAACATGGAGAAATCTTCGTATTTGTAGTTATGCTTATTGCAAAATATATTAAACCACTTATGCCTACATAGATAAAAGTCTAAGTCACTTAACTACAGAAGTTATGAGAGAACTAAGCAAATGATTCAAATCTTGCCGCATTGGCCAAATTCACAGAAAATAAATGATACAGACAAATACCAGACAATGTATAAATAGACGGAATGGTAGACAACGTGAAATAGCAGTTGAAAGAAATGTGTACTCAAGAAGTCACACTGATAGACGTATTGTGTAAATTTCAGTTGAATATAATTATTTATTTTTTCGAAAAGTCCTCTTTTTCTCTGAGTTACATTAAGTATCATATAATGAGATTTATTTGTAATGTGATTTGTTGGTCGTTGTTTATTTGTAAGTTTGTTTTTCAAATAAATTTTAAATTTTAGAATGATAAATCTAATTTGAATAAATTATTTACTTCTTGACAAATATATATCTACATGAAATAAAGGCTTTATCTTAAAGAGTTATTGTCAATACATATATGGGTAAGCAGATGTAATAATTTTATATACAAGGTTATTATAACACATATGTTTCGAAATATGCCTTAAACCACTTTCGTGATGCAAATATATAGATAGATTTACAAAATTTTTATTAACGAAAAATCTAGGCATTTTCACACACAAATAATATAAATTTTCTCTATAATACATATATTTATTAGAGACTTCTTATACACATAAATGTGAAAAATCGACATTTATTGCACTAGAAAATGTTTCTATTTTTGACATGACAGAAAAATTATAAAAAATTTTGAGGAATTTGATAATATCGTTCATTAATGTGTTTTTCTTGTTCATATTCATCTTCTTAGAAACATTTAATAATTTTGTTTAAATTACCTTAATTTAACAATTAATGAGGTACCGTTCGTGAAATGAAAATAACATCGAAATAATCGTCAAATTTTAGAAGCAGTTAAATTATTAAAAGAGAAAACAATCAAAGTTATTAAAAAATCATGAAGAAATAAGAGATTAAATTTTCATTCAATCTCATTTAACAAATAAGAAGGGACCTATAAAATTGCCCTCTTCCCCAGTTTTACTATTTTTCCTGAATTGACTACATTTTTGTTTTGTGTGACCCCTCTCTTTTAGGATGTTCAATAAATCAACTCTGTAATAACCCCTCTCATAATTTATAGTTCCACTTGATCTTCAATAAAAGACTAATCTGTATATGTTTGCCACCTTTTTAAGTTGTATCCTGGCTGTAAAAAATAGTACTCGAAGTTTATTCCACTGAAATGACTCAAATGATGAAAAAGATCTCCAGATGAATGATAATATCTCGAAAATAAAATAACAACACATAGTTTGTATGGAGCTTTTTCTCTTACTTTTACAATAAAAATGAGTCACTGAGGTCAAGATTGTTTTTTAATACCTTTTTTTTCTAAAACAAGGATTTTGGCATCAGAAAAAGAATTAAATGTATTGATTTTGAATGTTTTTTAATCTGGATTTTATTTGCCTTCGATTATGTGAGATTTCTTCCATATTTTCAATAGTAGGGTCATGGAGACACACCTTTCCTTCTGTTTCTTTATCAGTTTTATTATTTTACAACATACTTTTCATATATATTTTTTATATATAGTTTATATTTAGAATTTTATGTTGACAGGAAATACTTAGTAACACTGAACGATAGCTAAATTACCGATTAGATGCTTTAAATTTTTAGTTTTAGTCAATTTTTAATCAATTTGTTTAGTAGCGTGAGTATGGAAAATGAGATGATTATTCAGGTGTTGATCTCATAATCTGACTTTGATTCCAATTTACGAAGCGCTTTGGCGATGGTTAGAGAATATTTATATCCTCTAACCAAAGCCAGAGAAAGGTAAACCAAGCTCTCGTTGCAGCAAACAAAGGGGATCAAATAGCTATACTGAGAAATAGAGATGAATTTTTGAACAAATTTACCTACTTTAAAATTAATATGTTTCCTCTTAATTTATAAATAAAATATTACTTTTATAAAACTTTAAAAGAATGCAACTTTAATAAAAAAGTTTTAATTACTTATTATCACAAAACAAATAACAAATACTAGCATAGTTAAGATTAATCGATTTCTTTCTGTTTGCAGTTGAGTGACAAGCTTTCGTGTAGCTGAACAGTGCGACGTTAATATTCACTCACTCACTCAATACAGTTGAGTGAATAGAATGAGATTTTTAAGGCTGTTATTATGTGAAGTAAAAGGTGTGTTTATTAATACCACCATTTGAAAAAATAAATTAATCCCTTTTTTCATATTTACTTATAGAAACCTCAATTAGTTTCTAAAATGTCGCAATGATTGAATTAAGCTTATGAAACAGTATTTAAAATTTACTTTTATTATTTGATAATTAATGATATAATCCAGTCTTGCTGTAATAATAATGGAAGTACATAATGAAGTGCTTGCATAAAAGGTAACCTAATTTCTCATTGATTAAAAATCCGCGTAATAGAAGATAGATCCTATAATCAATATACAATCGACTCTCGATAATTCAAACCTTCGATAATACGAATCTCTCGATAATTCGAAGCATATGCTCAGTCCCTAGAAAAACTCTTGATATTTCGAACTAAAACAATACGTTTTGTATACTCAATATTTCGAAATAAGAAATCTGTGGCATGCTAGACTACAATACGCGATAATTCGAAGTTATCTTATAAAACTCTCGAAAATTCGAACACTTACTATCATGTACAGTCCTGTAGCAAACAGGTGGGAGCTTACAAGCTTTGCGTTGTATTGTCTCTGAGTGTCTCTCCTGTAACGTAACCCCTTTGATGACCATTTGTCTGCTACATCTTCTTAGTGTTTTCCGGTTCCTCAGACGAAAAGAAACTTTTTTTTTTTTTGCTTTCCTTCTTCAAGTGGACAATAGACCAACCGCTCCTGTTGTCAGCCGTCCATATCTTTAGTTTAACATGTAGCCTTACTACACATGTGTTCAGAAAGGATGGTCCGCTATTGTGAAGAAGAGATGCATAGGATTGAATATATTTTTTAATACAGGACTTTTAATTTCTATATAATATTTATATTGTAAAATATGAACAGTATAATACTTTAAAATAATATTTTAAAATAATTTTATACAATTGTTGTTTTATTATATAGTTTCAAATTTAAATATGTTAGAAAAAAATTTCCCGTTGTGTATTTTTCGAGTTTTTTCGTACCCTCTTGATAATTCGAAGTTTTTCATTGGTCCCTCCAACTTCGAATTATCGAGAGTAGACTGTATATATAACGATATAGTAATAGATTTATTAATCTTATACTTATAAGAGAGTACTTAAGCTTCAAGTGTTTAATAAATCGTTCTTTTGTAATCAGCACTTAGTATGCTTTCAGCGGAATTTTTGGATCAGGTGTTTATGTGTAAAAAATGTCGAAGTTCATTAAAAATAGCACTTGTAATCAAACTGAACGTCACAATGTTTTCAATAGATGAGGTATGAAGAAATGCAAAATGGAAGATATCGCTGTAGACTATAAAAATATTAATTTTGATAATTTTTTTTTTTTTTTTGTAAAATACATTTGTGTGTGTGTGTAATTAAAGCATGCAAAGTGAGTTTTATGTAAAATGTATTTAGCATAGCCACAAATGGTGAAGGTTGCAAGCTTGAAAGCTGAAAATGTTTAAGGTGAGAAATATCTTAAGTTTTAATTCCATGAAATAGCAGTCGTGTGAAATAATAGGGGTGTATGGCGTACCATACGACTTCGCACAACCCCCTGAATCGTGTGGAGAGAAGGATTCTAGGGATCTCAAAGCCTGGCTGATGCTAAATATGTATTTAACCAGTTTATAAAATATTAAGGGCAAAACCTGACTTTGCAGGGGGAAGCCCTAAATATTCTTCGTTACGCCACTGAAGGGGGGGGGGAGGTTACACGTCTAATGTAATTGATTCACAAAATAAGTGCGTAGAGTGTAAGGGTGAAAAGTATCAACGTAGGTGCCCTCATATCGTTTTCGGCAAATATTTCAAAATTAAAATATATGTTGCTAATAAGCTTCATGTTATTATATATTTGAGTAGAATATATTGAATATACACCTAAGTGTGTTATACTCACCCTCTTCGCATGATGTTTTATGACAATATACTATTTGTAAGTTACTGATATCTAAGCTCAACATTTAGCTTTCGATTCTAATGAAATATCTTCTTTTGCCCTCGTCTCTTAATTTAAAATTCTAAAACGGAAGCACGAGGCGTGTCCAGAAACTAAGTGCTATTTTGAAAAAACTCGAATAAAATACCTTCTTTGAAAGAAAATTTATTTTTATATGAAAGAGCATATTGGAAACTGTTTTTCTACATAGTAATCATCAGTTTTTTAGACATTTGTCATATCAGGAAACCAAGTTGTCTATACTCTCTTCAAAGAGAGATGCCACCAGTTGCTGAGCAGTTGTTTGTGGAAACTCATCAAAAAGCAATGTTATTGTGAACCATCTGTGTTCACGAATTTTCTCATTCATTTTCTCAACTAAACCATCATTGACAAACAGAAGGCCACCCACTCCGTGCTTCGTCATGAACATTGGTGAGCCCATCATTGAATTGTCGAACCCACTTTTTCACCATTTCACGACTCATTACATTTTCCCCATGAACCTTTATCTCTCATAAACCTCCATGAATTTCAACAGGCTTAACATGTCCTGTGTTCAAAAGACGGATTATAGAACGCACTTCATAGTCGGCGGGATCGGTTCCGTCTTAAACATTTTGAACACTCACCAGCTCGTGCATTATAAATCTGGCTGTAATGGCACCACTGTACTGAAAATCATTCACACATGTAAGCAAGGGTTGAGCTCTGGTACTAAAGCTATGGTTTCGATAAAACACAACGGTACTTAGTTTCCTCATACACCTCGTATAATTATCTTTAATCACTCCAGTATTCCATCCTTTAGAATAGATTTCCGTAAAACTCATTTTTAGAGGATACCCACTCAACAAAACAAACATTCAAGATGCCAAATTTCAAATCTGAAGCTTCAATAGTTCAAAAGCGGGAATTTTTATCTATAACGTCTCCTACAACCTCCTTCGGAATCTATTTCCACAAAATCTGTTCTTAGTGAATCTCTACTCAACAAAAGAAACATACCTACCAAATTTCAAGTCCGTCGGTCTGATAGTTCCGGAGATCTTGTGATGAGTATGTTGAGTGTGCATAAGTCACTTTTCTCGAATATAAATATATATATATATATATATATATCAGCTGATAGTCCAAACAGATAGTCAATAAAGGATATTTATTTTATATTCAAGTAAAATTCAGAAGTAAATTTAATATAATACAGGAATAATTTTATTTTTGTGTTAATTTCTTATAACGAGAGAAAGATAATTCGTTATTATGAGTTTAAAACTGACTAAGTGTTTTATAACTACAACTTCTAACATTGAGGAACTACTTTCTTTCTTTTTTTTCGCATTCTCAAACAACACGAAGTCCACTGGAAAAATGCTTTAGGGGACAGCTCTCACCTTAAAGAGTGACAGAAAATACAAACTGGCTCCCCGAAAACAACCATCCCCGCTCTCGGCCTTTATTAAGCACAAAATTCTTTTTTTTTTTCTTTAAAGAAGGGGAGTTTTAACAGAGCTTGTTTAAATATAGGAGTTACATAGTTTCAAAATACAAAAGTATGTAAAAGATACAAATAGCACAAATATCGATCGAGAAAAATACGAGGTAAGTGAAAAAAGTTAGATTAAGATTTGTTTGCGAAGATAAGCTGTGCAGTAGATATCCCTCCAAACAGATATACTTTAGTACAGAAAGAAAAAAAAAGTCAGTCACAAAAGAGAAATTAAGGTTTATCTATTAGTTTGAATGTATATACTTTTTCTCCCTTAAAATCTTCCTACTTGAAAATAAATGAAACACGTTGTACAAAAATGGAAATAAAGTGGAAATGAAATGGAAAATCGGAAATTTTCTTAGATATGCTTTACCTTAATGCAGTAAAAATGGATGCAATAGCATCCAATGGATTTGCTCACAGATTGCAGAAGGAGTCAAAAGATAATTTTTAATTTAGAAAAAAGAGAAAGATTTTTAATAATAAAGCAAAACCATAATTTTTTAGCTTTTTCATAATGTAATTCTCATGTCCTAGTTACAGCAGCGGTTCTTATACTTTCGATCACTGCGAACTCCAGTGGCGTAATGAAGAATATTAAGACCCCCTGCAAAGTCAGTTTTTGCCCCAAGTCGGATCTTACAAAGGGTACGTACTTGGCATCAGTCAGACTTTGCCACTCCCCCTCGCAATGCGGAGGTGTACGTTACGCCACTGGCGGCCTCCCTTTATGTATCAGCCTGACATCCCGGATCCTCAAGATTTTGTACACCCCTCCCCGATTCCTAATACATGGTTGAATGATTTCAAGGTTCCACAATAGTCTAAAGCATCGATACTCAACCTTTTTTTCAGCAGAGCCACATACATATGACAATGACCTTAATTCACACGGGACGCAACATGAGGACTAATAGGGGGGGGGGAGACTCTATAAGATCAAATACATTTAAAAGGCAGAAATTGATAAAAAAAAATCAATCAACAATATTAACAGTTTTGAATTTCATTTTAAATCTTTTAAACTCCATCAAATTGAACTCACAAAAAACAGGTTTTACGCATTTTTTACTCTTTTATGGGATAATTTAGATTTCCTTTAATTTATTATCCCAAGTCCCGTACCCACAAATATTTTGCTGTTAATGCAAAGATTTTTTTTAAGAAAACGAATCATCTCGAGAAAGAGATCCTCAAAAAAAAAAGGAGGCATTGAAAGATTTGTGCTTAAAGGTATAGTAACGAGCAAAATTTTATTTTTTAAATACAGAATTTTCATGGCAAATTAAATAAGTTGTTGATCCATGTTTGTTTTTTTCTACGAAACAGTCAAGATCCCAGTCGTCTTGAAATAACAAACATTCTTTAGATATTTTTCGCTTGGAAGGCATGTGAGGGTTAATAAAAAAATTAGTTTCACCCTTAAAATGGTCGCTATTTCACTGTTATTTGTTAACACTAACCCTTACAATTACAGAAAGGAAAAAGTTATCCTGCAATTCCTACCAACACCACATTCATAGCAAAATTGGTATATGGGATTGCTTGATTGATAGAATTTCTTTCTAAATTTATCGCTGGTCTAAGACTGCCTCTGGTACTTATACAGACTTATCACGTTGTAATAATGGTAATGTACTTACAAACTATAAAAAAATGAATTAGAATTCTTGATACATGTTCTGATAGTTTTTTCATTGGGGGCAATTTAGTAATCAATCTAGTCTAGGATGGCAATCTTTCAATTTTTCCCATAAGCCTCTTACGAGTCTAAAGAAGAGGGAACACACATTAAATAACAGTCCTTCGCGGACACCTTTGAAAGGCGCCGAGGATCCCCAGTCGTCCACGGACCAAATTTTGAGAACCGGTCTCAGGAAGTTCTCTCACCCAGACACAGCAACGGTACCCCTCTCGGGACCGAAGCCACCACATTAGTACAACATCCAATCAGAACGCTCCCTCTCGCTACGCGGGAAAGAAGCACACACAAAGCTCAACACCTTCCACTCACAACATGACACGAATAGCTGCTACTCCATTGACCAGGCAGTTCAACCTCTCGAGGCCCCCTTTGGTCGAGGGAATTGCATGTAAAATTTAAAGCTCTGATCATCAATAATTCTAAATTTCTTTCATAGCTTTCAACAAAAAAATTTTTAAATTATATTTTAATGTACTATTTAATTTAAATTTATTTTCCCTTCATTTAGCAATTAATTGTTTTTAATAATTTTAAAACTAAAAAATCTAACATGCGCAAGTAACAATCAATCATGCTATCATTCACCATTCAATATAGGAGATGAAAGCCCGGTAGGGCTATGTGTCCTAAAAGAAAAATCCGCTGATAAGAACCGCTTGTTCAGAATAAATCATTAAGAATAGAATTTCGACAAAAGAATCTTAACATTAAGAATTTAACAAGAACAAAGTTTTAAAAAAACCTAACTTTATTCCATGATTCATGCATATATCGAATAAAAACATGCAGCGAATAATAAAAAAAAAAAAAATCCGTTGCCTGACGCATAACAAATAAAAAAATAATTAAATATGTTGAAGTAGCTTCAGTTCATGGGCCAACCCATGCCAATAAGTTTTTGGCACAAGTATAATAAATACAACATAGCATTTTGTTTTTAGACAAAATCTGTATGCATCAAAGTGTGCGCAATGAGTACTTTGATTCGAATATGGTGCTGCAAGCCAAGAAGATAAAAAAAAAAAATAATAAGATTTGTGGAGAAAATCACAAATGGTTCATTTTTTTCTCCTTGAGATATTCTAAGGAATGATCGTGAACAGTACAATGTGCTAATATTTAATTTTTCCAAAGATATGAGAAAAAGTAACATTATACACTTAGACTGAAATACTTTTATTACATGCATATTTTTATTACATAATACAGTTACATATTTTTGTTACAAATATTGTCAAATAAAATTTTTTCCTCCGAACTCAAAAGTAATCTTTTGGATTTAAATAAATAAATACTCTAAATCGAAATTTTATGAATCAGAAAAAATTCTTGCAAAGAATCTGTGACGTCGAATTTCCTTAAGAAATAATTTTATTTGAAAATGTTACAAACAGGGGCGTAACTACAGCTGTATCAGTCGTATCAATGATAAAGAGCCTCTAAGCTACAGAGCCCCAACATTTGTAGCTATAGTCCCACTAATAAGGCTCTCTTATTTAAACAAGGATCCCGAAGGAATTTTGATACAGGGTCCACTCAGAACTAGCTCGCCAGTGGTTACAAACTTCGATTTGATAAGGGTTTGAGATTTTTAAATAAAGAAATATCTCAGATAGAGACAGAGAATAATTAAAATCAATTAAAAACAGAGCAGTAAAAACAAACACAAAAAAGCACCATTAAGAAATTTATTGTCAATTTAATATAGAATAAAGAAATCGAAAATTATTGCAAATTAAAATCGTTATGTCCTTATAATAACATTTTCATAGCAAATGTGTTTTTTGAGCTTTTATTCTAATATTTTGAGAAAAAAGGAGGATTCAGACAGTAGAAAAACATAATTTCAAGCAATAAGCTAGTAATTCCTATTATGCAATTCACCTATAACAAATACCATTATAGAGATGCAATCGCAGGATACATTAAGTTGAAGAAATAAACTGCAACAAAAGTAGTCATTTCGCATTACACCTCCCCTGCAAAGATAATAAAATTTTAATTAGATTCACACACAAACACTGATAATTAATTACAACTTTAATTCTAATTTGCAAATGGGTACTATAATATACATTTCACAATAATATGACATTATGTTAAACAAACTTTCGAGATATTTTGAAACAGATGTATGAATATATTAAAAACAATGTCAAATCAATTACTTATGGCTGATTTTTAAAATGTATTGTATTGAAAGATTTCATAATAATAGAAGCAGATCCCCCGTAAAACACATTTCTATAAGTAAACTGGCATCACTAGTTTTTTCTTTCTTTTTTCTTGTGCAGATTTGTTGAAGCTTAGTTACTTTGGTAATTTCAAGTTAAGGACATGTTAGAAGCAGAAATACACTTCAAGAGTCAGAAAGATTTTCATTACAATATATGGGCATAATTCATAAGTTGATAAAATTTATGAGCTGTAGCTGTTTCTCCTAACTATTAAATGACAGCAAGATATACATCCAGTTTTAATGTGATCCCCGAAAGATTGTTTCTATCTATCTTATTTTTAATTTACAAATATCAAACTTATATGTTTTAAAAGTTAAAAAAAAGAGACAAGTTTTTTTTCGAAATCATGGGAATTTTTTTTTATTGCTCTTGATTAGGCATGCTATTCCATAAGGATGAGATTTAGCGTCGGATACGTAAAGTGAATGAGTGTAGGAGTTATATTTGCGTCGCATTATAGCTGTAGGAGGGCTATAGGAGACGGGCCTCGTAATTTTGAACTATGTGGTGAGGAAGATACCTGAGCTGGCACCCCGTTGTCCAAACTTCTATAACACACAAAAGGAAAGACGCTTGAGCCTCGACATATGAAACGTGCATTGGACTCCTCTGCACGACGTATCTTCAGTGGTTCCAGGCTCGAACTCATGATACACCAGCCCCGAGTCCATAACCTGGATCAGTAGAGTACCGTGGCCACTCGGATGGGTAAAAGAAGCATTGTAGGCAGTGGCGTAATGTACACCCCCGCATTGTGGGAGGACCCAGGGACCTAGGGGGCCCAAAGCTTGAATGATGTTAAGTACGTATTTGGGCTTGGGGCTCAAAACCTGAGTTTGCTGAGGGGCCCTAATATTCTCCGTTACGCCACTCACTGTAGGAATAACCCACCTCGAACACTTTGTATTATGTCATGCATTATTGCTTCATTTATATGCTTTTGTTTACAAAAAAAAAATTTAAGTTGACACATATATGAGTCGTAATCCTGGCGAGTTACCATTAGGCTTTTTATGATGAATATTTGTGACTGTTGATGTATTCATATTTGTTGATATTGACCAGGCAGTTCTTTGCAATGTTAATTCTTCTTTATTTTCACATTAAATATCAATAACGTTACGACATCACAATAAGCATACTAACACATAAAACACAAAGGATAAAAGAGCTGCAGCTATTTACACACATTTTAGACGAAGACAAAAGACAAAGAGGGTGAGCACAAAGAACTCTTGCTTTTTCATACTGACTGTGAAGATCGTGTGACTCCTTTCTAACAGAAGCCACGATTGATCTGAAATTGGTGGGAGCGAGTTTCTGATGCAATCCTACTATTCGATTAAGATTAAAATCCCGACCATGCGAGCAGGTAAGTTAAAGTAATTAAACGATTGTCCTGTAGGACTGGACCAAAGAATTAAATGTTGCTTAAAAGGATAATAAAGGGAATTATATTATACATATGTTTCTGAATGTTGATTTAAAAAAACCTGATTTGTTTCTGGGAAGTTAATTTAACAATCGCAAATGCTTAACTTTTTATGAAACTCTGGCGGGTAAAAAAGTTAATAGCGAGTAAAAATTATATTTTTAGGTTTTAATTTATTACAAAATGTAACCAGAGTAATAAAAAAAAATAACTAGCAGTCAAATCTCTTACATCCGAATCAAAGTGTGGCAAACTTCACATTAAGCTTAACTCAATGGCGCATAAGCCAATGAGAGCCAAGGCCTACTGAGCCCATATCAGCACACATTACCTTGGGCCCTGAGGTACATGAGCAGATGTTCCAATTAGGTGGTCTGTCTGACGCGAAACCTCTAGTGTTAAGTTCCCAAGCAAGCTTGGTACTCATTTATCGATCCACTGAAGGCTGAGTCGACCTAGACCAGGGTGAGGTTTGAACCTCGGACCTGTGGTGTGGAAGCGCGTAGCACTGCAACTCAGCCACTGGGCTTTCACGTTAAGCTTGATTATCAAAAATATTAACAGAATATACTACACCAGAAAGAGTGATGAAAAGGCAAAAGCCGAATTTTAAGCTTAAATTAATTTAACGTTTATTATTCTATTTAAAATTCTTTAATAATTCACTTCAAATTTTTAAAGGTCACTTAACAAAAATCAATAGAGAAACCAATTTTTCTGATTTTAATGAAAAACAAATTATGATGCCATCTGCTTCAAATTACATTTTTACTCTCCACTGAATCAGATGTATTTTACCAATCCAAACTGTGGTGCTAATATGCATTACTTTATGTGGTGTTTACTTTAAATCACACATTCTTTAAAGCAACACATGGCTGAAACTTTTTTTAAAAAATCAACTCATCTTATAACTTTGAAACGCTGAACATGCATTGATCAGTGACGTAATGGAGAACATTTGCCCCCCCCCCACTACAAAGTCAGATTTTGGGCTTCCAAGTTGGATTTTACAAAGGGCGGCAGTCAAGCTTTGAACTTCCCGCGATGCGGGGGTGTACGTTACGCCACTGGCATTAATACTATATGAATAAATACTTCAAAGGGAAGCTTCGTCTAAGAAAGATTAAAGGGTTAAAATGCACACGAATCTTCATCATTTGGAAGTTCTTTTCCCTGTTGTTCAATGTATGAATTTTTAAAAATTGAAGACTACTAAACGTTTTATAAATCCTCTCATTAAAATTATATTACTATGAATGCACCTAAAAGAATAGGTGATTGTACGATGAGTCATTTTTTGCAAAAATGTTTCTTAAAACTAAAGCATGTTTTAAAGCAACATTTAATAACATTAAATACTAGGAGATACTGAACACTGTTATAATAGATAGTAATACAACCGAATAACCTGTAAAAGAAGTGCACACTGTTCATTTCAAAGATTGGTATAATTTGGCTTAACATAACCACATTGCAATTTTAGGAAAATTTTGATTTTTAACACGCTTTTATAAGTTTCACTTGCTTGTAACGAAATCTTGGAACTCGATTTTTACCCATTTTAAAAGGTCAGATTAATTCGAAATTTTGCACATTTTCAAGGACCGATGACAGTATAATAATTTCATAATTTTATTCCATTGTCCTCATCAGGATCGTCAGGAATAACGATAATCAGATTTGGCGACAATTCCATATACCACTTCCAGATTTGGCGACTTATTGAATAAAACATTTTTAAATTTGGTGACTAATTCCATATACCATTTCCAGATTTAGTGACAAATTTCATACACAAGTCCAGATTTGGCGACTAATTTCAGATTTAGCAACTAGAAGAATAAGGTGTAACCCAAAAGCGAATGTTTTGAATAAAGCTAATTTTTGCAGTTTTAAATACACTTGTGGTTAATAGAAATAAAACAAACAAAAACAGTGTTTTTTATCTGAGAAAGTAGAGGGTGGGTGTCTGTTAGGAATTTCTTACCAAAAAATAAACATTTTTCTGAAAATGAAAATAAATAAATTATAGTTTAAAAAACACACTTTTATACTGAATCGAACTAAAAAGTAAAAAAACTAATTCTTAACATAAGAATAAAATGATGAGCGAGAAAATTAATGTCATTGGAGTAAAAGCGTGGGGTGCTCTATAAATATGTCAATTGTTATAGTTTCTAACTTCTTTTAATTCCGAAATTGCACCCACGCTTTTACCGCAATGACATTAATTTTCTCGTTCATCATTTTATTCTTACATTAAGAATTATTTTTTTACTTTTTAGTTCGATTCAGTATAAAAGCGTGTTCTTTAGTTTTAATTAAACTATAATTTATTAACATTAAAATTAGCAAGCAACGTACGTTTTAAAACTACGGATAATTCAGATTTTAACGGTGTGATGTTTACAGCATTTTGTAAATTTCACTGTTCTGCGAGAAAGGTACATTTTATGAATTAGCTATGCATTTCAAGAACCACATTGGCGTGAAATGATACGAGAGTTTACGTTATCAAGTCTGCTTACGTAGAATTGTCTAACTTCGGCTTTTTGAAAGGTCTGGATTCTTTCTTTTGCTGCTGTTTTACATTTTTATCAGCTGGAAAATTTTCAATACTTGATAAAGACAAGCTAAATTCTGAATAACACATACGCTTCATTACGTCTTCCAAAGTTTGATCTAAAGTTAAATTTCTTCTGTGTTTGCCATATTTGCTGCAGTGTTGCAAAATTGCAAACGTCTTCTAACTCGTTCATAAACTAACTCTACAGGTTCTTCACGTACAACAGACGTCTCCATTTCTTTTAATATTATCAGATGGGTATAATGCTTAGTGGGGCATCTTAAAGACGACGTGGCTTCATATCCTCACTTTGGTGTGATGTAGATTGAAGAGTGTGGTTATGGATCGTCCTTCGGCCACATCTACCCTTAATTCAAAATTTCGTGAAGAGAGTATTTATTATCGTCACGCTATAAATCAATAAAATGGCTATTGTAGATGGACCTCGTAATTCGGAACCTAGGTCACGTGACGAGGACGGTCCTGAGTTGGCACATACCTCTCTTCAAGCTATAACACCTGTGACGGGTCTATTCGCCATATTTTTCTTATTAATCCTCTTGGGGCATTCACATTAATTCACAGCAGAAGAACACATGATACATGTAAATTAGTTTGACTATATAAAGTCTATATATAGGTTTTGCAGATGTAGGAGAGATGGAGCCGTGAAGCTGTTAAGTAAGTGTGCATATCGAAGTATTTCATTCACAAACCTAGTGCGCAGGTTAAGAAAGTAATTGCTGAGAAATTAGTAGATTTAAGATTTAAGATAGTAGAATTAGAATTAGCTACCGGATCATTAGTGCTTGTTCTCCTTATGTATTCCTCGTAGTCTGGTTTACTTAGAGTTGGGTATTAGGAATTACAACGCTTTAGATATCACTTCTAGGTTTCTTCTTATAGTTTCACTTGTGATTGTTTAAGTGTATGTTCAAAGACTAAATAAATCTAATTGTTATTATGGAGTTTGTTGGTGATGCTTTGTTTCCCCCCACACCTAGAGCCGCGCAGGACAGAGAGAGAGGGGTGCCGATTAGACCCCCCCCCACACACCACCTCAACAGGGAGAACTTTGAGCCTAGGGCGATTTAAAGTACATCAGCCTCTCCACACAGCTGGTTTTCAGTGGTACTAGGATTCTAACTCATGACACGCCGGCCACGAGTTCGTTCGTGATCATAACCCCTAGGCTGCCGTGGCTACCAATAATTCGTGGAATACTGGCTATAGTTAATCGATTTATTTTGTATCGAAAAAAGTAGATAACCGATGATGGATTAAGAAACTCATTACCAGACATGGGTTACATCAGTGCTTCTCAAACTTTTAATATTTGTGACCCAATTTTCAATCATAATTTTTCTCTCACCTCCCATACGATAACAATGTATTAGATGTAATAAAAACGTACTTTTGTGCTAAAGCTACCATACGACTTTAATTAGAAACCATACACAATTATCAAGACAAAAATTAAATTTTGGACATAGAAAGCCCGGGGGAAGCATTAGTAATTATTAAACTTGTTTTTAATTTAGTATTACTAGATTAATTATCAAAACAATGTGTAGCACTGATACATTTTTAAGTATAAAATATCATTGCATTTAATTTTTACTATGCCAGAATGTATTTTGTTTTGATTCCTTTATAAGTAAATTAATACTTATCATAAATTTTTTATTTTCAACTTTTCAATATACTCGCGCCCTCCATATAGGGATATCACGCTCCCTTAGGGGAATGCACCCTACAGTTTGAGAAACGCTAGGATACATAGATCAAAATTAACAGATATCATAGGCCCACACAGGAATTTTTCAAGGGGGAGGGGTTCAAGGTCGAAAGTCCGCCATCTCGTATCATTCCTCAAACATATTTTTTTTCATTTTCTCGATTGTCGAGAAAAAACAGTAAAAAATAAATTATTAATTAAATATATATATATATAATTATTTTATCAATAGTAAGTTTTTTAATTTTACGTTTTATATACATAGAATTATAATCAATCGAAAAATAAACAAGGGCGATGGGGTGGGGGGCTTGTGTGCGCCACTGACAGAAATGTTATTAATATTCTTAATGTTACTAAAATGCGACATTAATTTTGAGAGAAACCGTCTTTTTCTGCGTATAATGGAAGCAGACAAGTTTCAAGGTTATTGAATGAAAGTATAAGCTGGTTACAGTGAAAATGGAACATTTCTTTTTTATTTGAAACGATAGACCAAAAAAGTGTCTTTAAAACCGAACAATTTTGTCCGATATAGTATTTGATGATTGTTGAGAGATATTAACGCGAAATTCCATACAACTTTGGAGAAAAATCATTTGAATCATATTTTTAAAAAATCTAATTATTTTTATCTCACTTGTCTTACGGTCATATAATTTATAAACAGTTTTCAAAAACAATAGAATTTGAGTTGATGAACATCAATTATAGTTGCCATTTTTTACGAGATGTTACTCATTACTGACGCTTAAAACGTTTCCATGAATGCATTGTAAAAAAACCTCATATGTACTCTTATAAATCTCTTAAATTGTTAAATGTGCAGATAAAAGAAAAGGGAAAGTTTTGCCCTATGAATAATGCATACATTTCTTGAGAACAATGAGAAATGAGTATATCTTATCGTGCAGACTGACATCTGAAATCTTCGCATTCACAAACATTTGGTTTCGTAGCATTTTGAATGATGAAAAAACTCTTTTTTTCGACATGCAGTTTTTTCCCAAGTTTTATCTGTTAAACAAAATAGTTTTTATTTTTTTTTCATTACTTTAAATTTCAGTCTAGAAATGATTTAAATTTTGGAAAATGTTCAAGTTGATATATGTTTTACTAGTTATTATTAAAAAAACATTGTGAAGTAAGTTGCACTAAGGGGATTAATTAAGAAAATAAAATCGCGACTTATTTTATATAAAAACAACATAAATCACGTTTACATTTATGATATAAATATATCGTTTTGAAAAAGATTGTATCAATGATTTAAAAGAAGGAAATTTCTTCCAGCGTATTTTTAACGAATTCTTTGAGGTATCATAAAAATATTCGTGCTTTATTTACGTTACCATCTTTCTATAGCTACATTTGTAATACTTTCCCCTGCGAACCTAAAGGTGTAGGAGGATTGGAAGGAACACTAGCCATGTTTCAGCAAAATAATATAATTTACCACATTATTAATCACTACACTAATACAATCAATCCAGACTAAGAGATGCTCTCAAATAATCACTAAGCCGACAATAAACGAGGTAAGCGAGATATGTGAAAACAGTTAGACAAACCACACTTACTCAAAGCAATCTGACTTCTTATCAATTAAATCTGGATTTCGTCTCAGTGACAATCGTAAACTTAAGTAATTCAATTTAAAAATATTAAATATCCGCGATTCACCTTCAATTTGATTAATCTTTGCTCCGATAGCAGACTAGCCTTTCTCTCTCCTGAAACCCTAGACCAGTGATGGCGAACCTATGACCCGTGGGTCAGACACTGACCCACGCAAGCGTTTTAACTGACCCACGGTTACTATGCAACCACCGATTTGTTTACGGGGGTTTATTTAGATTTTTTCATTGTGTGGATTTATATTCTTTTTGTGTTTTTTCAAGCACTCCATTGATACACAAGCAATTTAAATGTTGTGTATAACCTTCAGTTTGATCATTACAGTTTCAAAAATACGCAAATAACAACAAATGTGTATGAAAGTAAGTAGAATTTGGAATAAAGCAAAAGTGTTTACAAAATATCAAATAAAGGGTATAATTTTACTCAGATTTTGTTTCTAGAAAATAAAATTGACAAATCAAAGCAAATAACCGTATTTGAAGCACTTCCTCCGGATAAAATGCACTTTTGTAAGGTTACACTTGCCTCGGAAAATCTGCACACAGGCAATCATCTTACGTATTTATGCTATAATTACTATTAAAATCTAGCTTCAGAATATCAACATACCTGCCAAGGGATCTTCAAAATGTCCTTATTCAAATACCAGCAACAAAATTCACCTTAACATAAAAAAACAAGAATAACCACCGAATAATCACAAACCACCCCCGCCAAAAATCTGCGTACACTTACAAAATGGAGCTTTTAAAGACCTTTTATTGTATAATAATTGCACTAAATCATGTTTTTCAGTAATTATAATCTTCTTTTACGATTTATTTAGGATTTGAGATTTGAAAGTTTGTGTGATTACATGGCAGGTAACAGAAAAGAGAGAGAGATTGATATATTATTCAAAGAAAAATCATCATATATCTTCAGAAAAGGGGGGAAATTTCAAAGAAATTGCTGAAACTATTAATAGGAGACATTCAATGATTCAAAAGGAGTTCATAAACTACAAATCAACTAAAATTTTAACGTCCAAGCCAAGATCCGGCCACCTGTCTGTAGTGTCACTTCGAGAATCTTACTTTGTAATACGCTCTATAAAAATAAATCCAAGACCATGAGCTTTACAAATAGCTAAAAGTGTTGCTGAGATACTGAAAAAAAGTGTGACTTTAACTACAATTCGAAAAAAACTGAGAGAGGATGACTCTTATAGCAAGTGGCACATCTATAAGTGAGTTGACTTTGAACTATATTGAAATGTATATAAATGTTTTTGTGTTTTGGCACAATGGCTATGTGCGAAATTCTGCATAGATTAAGAAAGATATTTTTTCGACATCCATGGAGAGGTCTAATTGGCGTGCATAACATTGGATTGGAATGCCATGGCTGTTCTATATTGAAGTAAATGTTTGCCAAGTGAAGATTTCTTCAGTAATGCCATGTACATGCTTCATCATTCCAATCTCCCCAGACCTTAGCACAATTTAGCATTTGTGGAATTTACTCAAGTGAATAATCTGGGAGAGAGTAATAACATCCAAGGAAAAGCTCAAATCTGTCATAGTAGAAGAATGGAAAAAAATATCCACAAATGAGGCAATTAAGTTAGTTGAATCCCTGCCAAATATGTTGAGAGATTTATAGAAATAACAAAATAGCTTAAAAAGCATTAAGAGGCACATGAATTTTTGAAAAATTTCGATTTTCTCTTTTTATATTTTTTAAGAGTTCAAATATTTCTGTTTAAAATGATACATGATATGAGGAAATACGATAATTAGAAGTATTTTTATTTATTTTTTAAATGAAGTTACTTTTTGAGGCGCATCAAATGAGCTCTGCTAAGAGAACCTCTGTTTTCCCTTGCATAAGTTTCTGAAGGGTGCAAATCCATAAAATTCTCAAGTGGAAAAAATAGAGTGTATTGGTAATATCCTAAAGTGTATGAGTACACGTCTCTTGTTCATATGAGTCAGTTAATAACACCATATAATCAGTGATCCAAAATCATGTAGCAAAATTAATGATTTTAAAACATTGTGATTTTGGACCATGTTATAACTGTGTGCGATGCTTCAAAAAATTAGATGCACGTAGGATTCGTATAGCCGAACGAAAGCATCTTGAAATCCTCAAAAAGGGATAAATTATTAAAAAAATTGAAACAAGGAAAATTAGAAGAGCCTTTTATAGGATGCTTCATATGCATCAGGAAAGTACTAAGAAAAGTAAATGCTCAAAAATAACAAATTTTTACTTTAAAGCCTGTTTTTTCAAAATGTAATATTTTTCATTTTGTGAAATTTTTTTTCAAAAACTACTCATTATATAATCCTTAAATTTTCAGTGAGCATACTTTTAACACGTTTACATATTGTCTAATGGAGAGAATTAGTATATCTGGCAAACTTTTTTAGATAAGGCTTTTTTAAACTTAATTTTAGGGGAAAAATGGAAATTTTTTAAAAATTCATTATTTTAATTTTAAACAAAAAAAAATAACTCCTCGTTAAAGTTTTATTGATAGTACACATAGTCTGTGCACAAAAACTTTATCCATGAGAAGTAAGTAGTTTCTGAGAAAAAGGTACAGAGACTTACGTAAGTTAACATGGGCCTTCTATGGACGTGCCCTTAACTTTTAGTTATAATCCATTAATGTAAAGGTTTTTTTTTTTTCTCCAGAGTACGCAGACTTTTGACGCACACGATTTGTATCGTTCTCAGGTTATAAATATTTGCAATATTTTATATAAAAATCAGGTGATTGTTGCTTATATTTTTTGAATTTACGACGTTAAAGGAATCAATAAAAATAGTAATGATTCAGAAAAACTTCATTTAATTAGCGATCTTTGCATAAATACGAAAGATGATCGTCTGTTCACAGACTTTTGTAGGCAAGTGTATGTAGAGTTAGTTATGTTTGTAGAGACTTCTATTGCACTTGTATTGTCCCTTCTCATCTCGCGAGGGCCCAATGGGCGCCCTGCGCATTTTTGTTATTTTTGGCTTGCAATTTAAGGCGCGCCTGTACCAGTCAGTACCAGTGCTGAGCTTACTGACATCCATTTCGAACGAATTTAAAAGTGATGTGCATTGATGTGTATATGTATATTAGTTATGTTTATACTCCAAAAATTTCTTCTCAAATTATTGTATTCGAAATATAAATATTTTTAATTGTAGCCCTGTACTATGTCGTTGGTTAAAAAATTAAAAACAAGCCACATCAAGCTGAATGGTTTGACAAATATGGTGTGATTGGTTTCACGTACATATAATGTAAAAATACATTTTAAAACGCTGCATTCTAATCTCGGCATGTCAACCGGTCAAGAAAGAAAAACTTATTTTTTATGAAAGAAAAATTTTTTTCCTCAAAGCAGTGTTTTAAAAAGTTTTTTTGGTTCTCAAAAATAACATTATAGCTGCCTATTGCTTTGCTCGCTACGGGAAACCTTTTTTGGAAGAAGAATTTGTAAAAAAAAAAAAAATGTTAGAATGTAGTCCCACATTGTTTGCTAGTTTTAAAGAAAAAGACTTGATTAAAAAGCGTATAAATAAGTTACCTATAAGTCGCAATTTTGTTAAAGTTGAGCTAAAGAATTAGAAAAAAATATTTTTTCGTAAATACATAACGACTTAAACTATGCAGAAATGTATTAAATTGCTTTAGATGAAGGTAATGATGCAAATGGTTATACACAACCAACAGTTTTTGCTCAATGTAAGTATGGAAGTATAGTGAAAGAAGAGTTAATAAAACTAATAACGTTGAAAGGGAAGTGTACCGGTCTTGATATTATTAAAGAATTTGATATTGCATTTAAAGAAATGGATACTGACCTTAAGAAAATAGTTTCCTCAACAAGACGGTGCACCTAGCATGGTAGGGAAAAACATTGGATTTATTCAGTATCTTAAGCAAAATACTTCACATTATCTGATTGAATTCCATTGCATAACTATAACACATCAGTAATTTTATGTGCAAAGCATGGTTTAAAAACATTTTCAAGTGTAATGTTAATTGCAATAAAATTAATCAACTTTATAAACGCAAGAGTTCTTTATAAACGGCAATTTGCACAATTCTTAGAGGAAATTGAATGCCAATATTCAGAGATTTTGACATACAACAACGTGCGATAGCTTAGTCTTTTTCAAGTCCTTAATCGCTTTGTAACGTTATTAGAAGAAATTAAGCTCTTTTTAATTGAAAAAGGCAATAGTTTTGATGAATTATCCAATATGTATTGCATAAATGATTTAATGTTTCTATGTGGCATCACTCAGCATTTTAATGAACTGAATAAAAAATTTCAAGGGCATGGACTAATTGTTTTAACGATGTTTGAAAATATGAAAATATTTATGACGGAATTTGACATCTTTACTGAGGATTTGAAAATAAAAATCATGAAATATTTTCCTCAATTACAAAAACATTTTCAAAACAGAGTAATTTTTGAAAACTCCATTGACATTCAAGAAAAAGTAACTAAAAATATTTAATGATTATGCAGGAAATAAAACAAGATGTTGAGGACAGATTCAATAAATTTAAGAGTTTTGGCAATACATTTTACTTTATTTTATATCCAAAAAAAAAAGAATTTTAAACAATGGAATTAACTGAATTTATGTGGCAATTTAGAAAGAGAATTAGTTGAATTTCGAAGCAGAGTAGTGTGGAAAACAAAATTTGAAGACTTGATTTCTGAAGTAGGGGGAAAACTGTGTGAAAGTAGTGCAGATAATATTGATCACACAGTAAAAATTGAAAATATTATATTAAACGTATGGGAGTCTTTACCAAATAATTTTATATCAATGAAAAAAACTAGTTAATGTGTGCTCTTTTAACGATGTTTGGGTCCACATATTCGTGTGAAAAACTGTTTTCTGCAATGAACTTGGTAAAATCTTGTAATAGAAATAAATTTGACGGGGAATTAACTGCGAGATGCGTTAAACTAAACAATACGAATTATGAACCGAAGATTAAAATCTGAAAATAAACAGCGACAGATTTCTCATTAAATACTTTATAATCAATTTTGTTTTACATATATTATATATATATAGATACTAATAAATAATACATCATAATGTATATTGTATGTAATTTTCATTACTCCTTGTTCATTCACACTTATTGCCATTTGCACCAAACACTTAAGAATTTTTAACCCAACTAAAATTTTTTAAATCTTCAAACCATGTCTATTTTTACCCGTTAAGCCAATTGAATTTTAAAGATGTTTAGTAACAAAAATACTCATTTAAAAAATTTTAAACTTAGCTCTGGTGCAAGTGTGCATTAGTGACCCACGAACTAGTACTAAAAAGATTTTGAACAAAATTTGACCCACGTTTCAAAAAGGTTCGCCATCGCTGCCCTAGACCATGCTTGTCTAAAGTGCGGTCCACGGGCTGCATGCGGCCCAAACGCAAAATTTGAAAATATTTCAATTTAAACATTTTTATTTAAAAAATAAATGTATGCAAAAAATATGCTGCATTAATCTTTGATTTAATTGAAGAGTTTTAAAGAAGATTTCAAGATTTTCGAAAAAACGAAGAGTATTTCAATATATTTTCACAACCCCGTTTTCTCTAGAAATAAATAAATTACCTTCAAACCTTCAAATGGAATGCATTGAACTGCAAAGTGACATTCAACTGAAAGAAAAATTTGGGAATGTTTCTATAAAGGAGTTTTATGAAGGTTACCTACACCGCGATAAATACCCTCATTTTCACACCCTCATTGGTAGTACTTATATTTGTGAACAGTTATTTTCCAAGAATGAAGCATACAAGAAACAAAAATAGGACACTCACAAACATCTTGAAAATGCATTAAGAATTGTAACTTCGTCTATTGAACCCGATATCGATTTGCTTGTTCAACACAAACGCAAAATCATTCATCTCATTAACTTAATTTTTTTTCCATCTTTATGAAATCCAAACTAAATTAAACGAAACTTTTACAAATTTAAAATAAATGTGTACCTATTCATGCCTAATTCAAATTTAAGAAAATTATAACAAAAATAAGTTAATTTATTTTGATAAAAATATATAATTAATTTTTATTTCAATTTGTTAAAAAGAAATTGTATGTGTGGCCCTGAAAAAAAATTATTTTTGCAATGTGGCCCACAAGCGGTCATAGTTTAGACACCAATGCCCTAGACTATATATAGTAGTCTTAATTAGCATAATCATGTTCTCTTCTTCGAAGCGTGGTTTTATAATAAAATAATTTTTAAAGACCAGAAATTCCCTCGAAGGACAATTAGTAGAAGGAGCTAAGATAGAACCGTCACACACACACACATTAGAAATATTGATGATAGACCTCGTAATTCTGAATCACGAGAATGGGACGAACTTTTATCACATTACTCTAAACTCCACACATACAAGACTTTGAGGTTATTGAATTCCCATTCAATTATTGTAGTAGTCACTAACTCATGACCGGCGTGTCGCAAGTGCTAGTTCTCGTACAAATAAAGACTGTGAACAGGGGACTGATGCACGAAACATCTGTCGAGCTCGAAGTCCTCCCGTTGACGTTGTGACGGATCTATACGCGACCTTATCAGTAGGTAGAGCACTAGACTCTTAATCTCGGGGTCGTGGGTTCGAGCCCCACGTTAGGCGCCATTGTGAGCGCGACCTACTTGAAGTTGCTCCTTCACCGTCTTGCCTACCTAAGGGTGTGTGAGTGTGTGGGGGGGGAACAAAGCATCACCAGAAACTTCCATAATAATTATTATTTTATTACTATTCAAACACACTAATCAGCCACAAGTGAAACTACAAGAGGAGACCCTACGAGTGATATACGAAGAGAGCAATCTATTCTAAATGAACAACTCTAAGTAAACAAGCGCAAGTGATCTGTTTAATTTAATCTAACGAAATCTATCTTACATTCCTAAACCTTAATCCACTAATTTATTATAGTGATAAACTCCTTCCTAAACTCACGTTGTGATAATGAAATAAATCTCACTTACGAATCACCGCAACAATTCTCCTGCTCCTTCTATCTTACATTTACAAGACCTTGACTTTATATAGTCAAACTAATTTAAATATCAAGATTTCTTCTTGAGGGAAGGCTGTGAATTAACGCGAAAGCTAGCCCCAAAGTTTCCCCAAGAGGATTAATGATAAGGTCGCGTATAGATCCGTCATAACATGAAGTATTAATTTGAAAAGGGGGTGCCAGCGTGACGATGCTAGCTCATGACTTGACAGAGGTTCAAAATTACGAAGTCCGTCGCCCATAGCCCTCGTGTTGCTTTACTGTGCGACGTTAACACAACTATCACTCACCCGTTCAGTTATTGCAATCTATAACTTTACACGACCGTTTGAAGGAAAACAGGAACTGAACCCGTTATTATATTTTAGAATAACTTATATTACAAAACTTATGACCTAATTGTTGAATTAATCCCAACATACTAACAATTATAATAAAAAAAGGTACGTTTTTTAAAAGATTACATTATTTCGTAACTATATTTATGTTTTAAATGAGATTACACAAACCACTTGGAAATATTATCACAGCGCAATTAATGGGGATTAGAGAACTATTTGAATATTATAACACTCTATTTTTTTCGAAATGTTTGTCCGTGTTATGTACAGTTATCAATTAAAAACCTGTGATCAAGTTTTTAGTCTGATGATGGAAAAAGTATAGACGCTTTCAAATAAAACATTAAATGGATTTAACGGTGGAAACTTTCTAAATTACAGACTATAAAATAACTTATTTAATTCCCCTTCACAATAATTAAAGTATATATAATCGTAAAAGTTTTATTTTGAGCAGAAACTATTGGCACTTTATGTGGTTTATAGTATTTTGAAATGAATGCTTCTTGTTTTTTTTTAGACATTGCTCTTGGTATTCTCACAGAGTCTACCCATAACGTCTTTTACAGCATAAAAAAATTTATGTTGATAAATAAGTTTATATGACGCATACTATCTCTCCAAATATTCATAAAATTAATTACTCTCAAACAAATGGCAGTTTTGATATTAGTTTAGAATATGAAATAAGAAGGAAGGAACTTGATTGGGCTGCGGGAAATGTGCTCGACATCAGAAAAAAATGTTATTGAATTTCGTGACGTAACCATGGCGTAATGTTGGCACCTTTCTGGAAAAAAGAATTATTAGCAGTAGGAAGAATTCCAAAAAAATAAGAATTTCGTCGCGTTGCAGTCTTTTTTTTTTCCATATTTTTTTTATTGATAGAAAAATGTCTAGAGACCATTACTGTGATTTAATCACCAGATTGTAAATCTTCAGCATACATGAGCAGGCAATTTTCTTTATCTAAAAAAAGCTCAACATTTGACATGCATGTGATTAAAACGTTATATTTTTAATTGTTACAGAAATAAGGTGAATTATTTCAAATAATTTTATGAATTAGAGAATGCACTAAACCTGTCGAAAAATAACCCATCACAGGGGTACTAATTTATTTAACATTCTTAAAACTACATTTCAGTAATTACTGTTCTTGTGAAAGGAAATGCAATTTTTTAGTTTTCGGTGGGAGGTTAATAAAAAATAAATTATAATTACATGTATTGTCGAAACTTAAATTACTTTAACTGGAGAAAGGATACCTCATGTCCACCTAACGGCGGGCAGACCCCCATTGTACAAATTATACAACTGTTCATTACAGTTCAAATTGTAAGACTGTAATTTACATGGAGAATGTAATTCTATTTATGTGTTCTCTTTTTTCGCAAAATTCGTACTTGGCGCTCTTCAGCCAAATTCATCACTGACGTTGCATCGTCCAACACTTCTTTGAAAAAGTCCCCAGATTTTGATAAACGTGCCGCTTCCCGGAAAGTTGAGTATTTAGTTCCGTTGATTGTTTATAAGTCTTCGTGTATGAGACAACGCCTTTCTACTTACGCAACGATTCCAGTCTGAGCAATCGTTGTCACATCGAGAGCTTGCAATAATGTACTATCGAAACCGAATCGAAGACGTTTT
This sequence comes from Trichonephila clavata, assembly GCA_019973975.1. Lineage (NCBI taxonomy): Eukaryota > Metazoa > Arthropoda > Arachnida > Araneae > Nephilidae > Trichonephila > Trichonephila clavata. The sequence continues at coordinate 26,500 of BMAO01017558.1, forward strand.
CTGAAATGGAAGCATATAGTTGCCAATTCAGAGCATCGACACAGGAGAATTCGGGGGTGCCAACTTGGCGAGTTATCTTGAACGTTGGCATTGTTGCGATACTACGTAATAAATTTATTACAGTATCCCGAAAAACTTTTTATACATAGAGAGAGAAATAAGAATAATCTAGAATAGGAATTAATTCTTTAAAAGGCGCAAGCAGTGGCGTACACAAGGGTAAGAATTCGGGGTTCCATCCCCTCCCATAGACCAGCTTATTTTTATTTTTTAGCATAACGATTACGTTTTAGTGCTCTTTTTCTACTTTTTGTTAAAAATATAGTTCTTCCCATGAAAATAGTCTGTATCCCACTGAGCTCAAGTTTAGGAAACCATAACTTTTCTTAAGAAAATTTCCAAATTATAAGCAAAAATTTTTTAAACAAAAAAAAGGACTATACTTATTTAAGCTGCAAATCGATTTCGGTATGCTTTTAATAAGTAATCGAATTTTAAAAAATATAATTATGTCAACTAGTTAACAGTGCTTAAAAACTGTTATTTAATTTATTTTTGATGTGTAACATCTTTCCTCTCGATTGCTGGAGATTTGTGGGAGTGATTTCGTGAAAAGGGAAGGAAATGCGTAACAGAAAGTTGGCGAAGCGCGCGCTATTCAGCGAAGTTCTGTTTTTTCTCCTTCATTCGGGAGAGGCTCCGCCCCCATCCCCCACCCTCTGCGGTCTAGGCCGTGGTATCTTTGTTTTTGTTTTCTCACTTAAGGATCAGAGAAGAAGCTAAATCCTTTAGGCAGAGACGTGGTTAGACAATTCGATACCTGACTTCGATTGCTGCGTACAATTTAAACGACCGGGCCACAGAGCAGCTGGTGTTGTGATCTATCGTAAACAGAACAACTCACATGTTGTGGCTCGACATATGGATATTACTTATCGTCAAACAAGTGAACTGGGTATTGTTAGTCAAGATATTGGGGACATATGCGCGGCAAAATGCTTATTTGAAAATGGACAAACAGTGATTTCGGTGGTCGTATACATTTCTCCGAATTAAACGGTTCAAAATATTAAAGATTTCCTGCATTTTTTACTTTTACAATACACCGAAGGTGTGGTTCTGCTCTTTTTTAAAAAAAAAAACGATCACTCACTTCCCATGATTTTAAATGGTGATTTTAAAGTTAACTTCAGTTTGCTTAGAAACCGAGCCACTCATAGCTTTTTTGAAGGATGAACTCAAGCTCGAAATGAACACAAATCGAAATGTTTCGACAACTAACAGTGGTACTGTTATTGACGCAATTTTTCAACGGTTTTTAAATACTTTGAAAACACAAGGATATGTGTCATATTTTAGTTATCATAAATTATTATTACCGCTCTTCCCCAAATTGAACAAGAATAATTATTTTTGATAAAAAAAATTACATTACTCCTTGTGTTAAATAAAATTTCCATTAAAGATATAATTATTCCATAGAAAATTAATTTCCAATCGTACTCGATTCATTTTTTAAGGATTTAAGTTGCTATTGCGAATTTACCACGATAACATGTCGGGTGTTACACATCGTATGCGACTACTGTAAGGCTCGTTTTTTATTTTACCACTGTATTTCAGAAAACTTCGGATTGTAAAAAGCATAATTTGGAGCAATTATTTAGAAACATATATATTTATCATAGTTATAACTCAAAATACGATTAACAGTGTAGTTATCATTAATTTTAAAAACTTCTTTCATTTACTCAAAATAAAAGTTAATTTGGATTCTGAATTTCATATTTTGACTTAGATTGCCAATTAATTATGTTCCAAATTAAAACTAACTTTTCTTCAAATCAGATAGTATTATTTAAAAAAATTAACAGTTGTAAAGATAATTTTCTATGTTCAATAAATTCTTATTCCTATTCTTTTCTTATTGCTAAAGAAATTGACAGCTTTTGTATTGGATTTCATAAAATTACTTTTTTAGATAAAATATTCTTACAGAATCTACATTTATACAAATAATAATAATTTCAGATGTAATTTGTTATTGTATGAATTATATTTAAGTGAATTATAGTCAGAAATTTAATGCAAATTATTCAGGGAACAGTTTATTTTTTGTTAAATATCCAAAGAATAATTTTTAAGTAGAAAGTTAAATGTATGTTGCAGGGAATTTTAAAGATTTTATTCAAGTCAATAAGTGAACACTTTTATTTTTTGTCTATCTTTTGGGAGAAATTCTGATTATATTTTTGAATGATTTTTTGTAAAATTCCTCAGTTACAAAAAGAAAAAAAACGTTAGTTTTTATTTTATGTACTGTATGAAAAGGTCAATAAAACATAATAATATTTTATTTAAAACACAGTGATTCTCAACTTTTTTCGGCGACACCCAATAAAATAAGTTTAAAAATTTTTTTCTTATCTATAATACATTATGTAAAATAATTTATTATATTTTCAATGTGAAAAAAATGTGTAGGACAAAGACAGCAAAATGCTAACTGAGCAATGAATTACAGATTAATTATAAGAATACATTTAATGCGAAATTTGAACTTGAAATTATCTTTGATAATTTCTTTCATATTTGGCGGTAAAAGTGTTAATTCCACTCTCATTGCGTCATCTACAATAAAAGTCTCGATCTTTTTTTTTCCATTTTTATGCTTGGTAATGCTGAAAATCCGAATTCATGCAAATAACACGTAGAAAATTGTAACAATATTTTTAAAGCTTTTTTGGCTGTTATGAGATAATCGTCTCTAATTTTAATCTCAAATGAATTAATAAATCTTCCGAATGCTTTGGAATTAAATCTCGATTATAACAGAGCGAAATTAGTTTTTTCTCTTCATTCATATTTAATTGATATACAGATGTATCCATATCACAAACACATCAAATTTTCGTTACAACTATCTACCCATGAAAAGATAAGTTAAATATACTACGCGCGAACACCCTTAATTTATTTATATAAAACGGCAGAATGATTCGATTCAGTATTTCATTATTTTTTCTGAGTATCAAAAATTAAAAAATTGGCGGCACTTTACTAGAATTTGGTGGCACACAAAAGTACAGTGGCGCAGTGGTTGAGAATTACTGGTTTAAAACAGATTTATTTTTCAAGTACCAGGGCCGCCGCGTGGGGGTGGCAAAATTGTTCACCGCACAAGGGCGCCTGGGGCAAGGGGCGCCAAAATTTATAGTACTTAAAGTTTTTTAATTTAATGTTACTTACATAAAAGTTGTTAATAAAAAACTTGCAATTTTGAATGTTTTATATTTTACCTTAGTAATAAAATAAGATTTTATTTTTAAAATTTTATATTTTAATTCAATTTAATTTTGTTCTTGTTTCTGCGGATTGTTTTCGTTTGAGTAAAACAAAATTTGATTTCAGATATGCACAGTAAAAACACGTTCCGTGTGGAGTTCACACTATTATACGGAACGTGTTCAAAATCTAAGAATTTGTAACATGTAACAACAGGAATTGGGAATGATTTGTATCGGCATAAATTTTGATTCATTATATGATGAGAAGATGTTGGGGATCAACGTCGTTGTTTTGTTTGCAATGATAATATATATATACATTTTTAAAATTATGTAAATCGCTTGGTTTTTCTTCTCCAAATCATATTTTGCTTCATGTATACTGTTATTAAATAGTTCTCAAAACTCGAAATAAAATCTTTATTGTAGCGTTTCTCAAACTGTGGAACGCGCTCTCCAGGAGGGCGTGATAACCCTACTTGGGGGCGCAAACCTATAGCGAAAAATCGAAAACAAAAGATTTAAAATAATTATCCATTTGATAAAAGAATTTACAATTTAAAATAATTATCCATTTGATAAAAGAATTTACAATTTAAAATAATTACAAACTAAATACATTCTTATGTAATAAAAAATAAAATACTAATTCCCATTCATATAATACTCAACACTTATGAATGTATCAGTACTGTACAAAGTATTTGATAATTAAGTTATCAATATTCAATTAAAAACAAGTTTATTAATTACTAGTGACTCCCCTGGTCTTGTCATATACAAAATACTTATCTTGATAAATAGTGCGGTTTATAATTAAAGTCGTATTGTATTGTAGTTAGGGACGTCTCAAGGCATGGGCCAACTAGGCCTGGGCCCAGGACCTCACTCTCAGTGGGGGCCTCATTCGTTCTCGACTCCGTCTTAGTAAGACCATGAACCGGATAGTTTTAATGTCATCAAATATTATTCCCGTACATTCCCTCCGAAAAACAGTTAATTTCAAACTGCATGTCAATTGGCAAAAGTGATAATACTGTATTATTATGTGATGACCGTTGCGCCCAAGGCACATGCCTAGGGCGCAAAAGATTTGGGGGCACAAAAAATTGTGTGGAGGGTGAAAAAAAGAGAAAAAAATTAAAATTACAGAGAACGTGCAACCACCCATGTTTATTAAAAAGCCAATTATTCTCTTTCGTTTTTATATCTAAATTATCAATTCTTCGTTTCACTATTGGCCAAATTATTATGTAAATCGCTTGGCTTTTCTTCCCCAAATCATATTTTGTGTCATGTATACCTGTTATTAAACTGTTTTCAAATCTCGAAATAAATCTTTATCGCAGCGTTTCTCGAACTGTGGGGCGCGCATAACCCTACTTGGGGGGGGGGGGGAGTGCGAGCATATTACGAAAAATCGAAAATAAAATATTTAAAATAATTATCAATTTAATAAAATAATTTGCAATTTAAAATAATTACAAAGCAAAATATACTCTTATATAATAAAAAATGAAATACACATTCAAACTGATCTTGGGCTTGTCATGTACAAAATTTATATACAAAACTTAATATTTATCTAATTAGTGCGTTTATAATTAAAGTCGTATTGCATCGTAGTTTTACCATCAAAGTACATTATAATTGCATTCAGTACATTGTTATTGTAAGAAGTGGGGCGCGATGAAAATTATGACTGAAAATTGGGTCGCAAATATTGAAAGTTTGAGAGGCACTGCTTTATCGCGATCTACAAAACTCTTTTTGGTACCATGAATTCCTTTAGATTCTAAGCAGGATATCTATACACAAGGGTAGCCGAATTTGTGATTCTTCCAAATTTAAGAAATAAATATAAAAGTTGCAACATATAATTGTAATCGTCGCAATTCAGTTGAAAGTAGTTTCGAATTTGTAAGAATTTCACCTAAATATTCTTTCCGTTGTTTGTTCAGTTTTACGAACTTACTTATTGAAAAGTTCTTGTTATTTTCAATATTTTCATTTTTTTATAGACGTTATTTGAAAATAACTTCAAGTTCCATGAAAAGTCTTACCATACTTATTTTTCAATCTTAAAAAACCTACACAAGAAGCAATTCCTTCTTAGTTACATTCTATTTTTAATAACAATATTCATAATAAGCTAGTTTCCTGTTTCATATTTTGCAATCTTCTCTATGATGATGTAATTTTACTAATGTAATTTTGTCCCCCTTCTCTGCTCTTTTGCAGATATGTTTTTTAAAAAAACAATTATAATAATATTGTATTAAATTTTCTTGTTCATGCATATTTTTGTATCATTTCCTGTCTATCTCGGTGGACCATTTTGTACCTCTAAGCCCCCTGTTGGATGTGAGTTCGATCCTCCCGAATAAATTAAAAGCTAGGGATTCTCCAACGACGTTTTATAGCGTAGCATTGCGTTTCTGCTTCCTTTTAAAGTCAGTAAATACTCGAGCATATACAAATCGTATTAGATAAATTATAAAACTAAAATTATAGATTCAAAAAAAAAAAAAAAGAAGAAGAAGAAAGAAACCAAGTGCGGTGCGTTTAAGCGCAAACAACGCCAAGAAAGAGAAGACAGTAAGTAAACATTGTAGCTTTTTATATTCGCATATTTTTACTTTTTTATATACTTGATAGAATTCAACCAAGATAGAGCCCTCATATTTTTTTTCTTTTCTTTTTTTGCACCAGGGCCTTTAAATACCTAGCTACGCCACTGCCTTCAGGAAATCACTTTTTTTTATGAGAGAGAGAGTTGACGCAATTTTTAAATCAGTAATTTCTTCATTTTACTTCATTCCTTTAAAACTGCAAACGGTAATTATGACTTTACTTTTGATTTATTTTGTATTTTCCCTTGTGACTTAAAAAAATGTACAAACATTTTTATCATATTAAAATAAAATCAGAACATACATTTATTATTTGCTTTCCTTTACAAAGGAGGCAGTGAAAATAATGTCCAGCTTAATGAAATCTAATTAAAATTTTTTTTTATTTTGTAAATTTTTCCGTGTTACAATCAGCTAATTTTAAGATTTTCGTCTATATTATATTATATATATATCAATGGACTTTTATAGTACTTTTATATTGATTAATATGCATCAATACTTGTTTTCTTTTGCTTGAATACATCTTCCAAAAACATTTTCTATGCAAGAACAGTTTATAAAAGTTTTAATTATTAGTGTAAACATGAAATTTCAAAAAGTAGTAAGGTAGAACTGGTATTGAAGTTTTTTTCACTAAACTTCAAAGTTT